>JAULCC010181781.1:1258-13094 GCA_032358795.1 Nuttallia obscurata | reverse complement strand
TTAGGAGTAAGAAAAGTTTTAATTGTACCATTAATTGATGTGATTCCTTCTTTAGAACTGATGAAGAATAATGTGCCAGAGAATGTCTGTGCAACGTTAGAAAAATGTTATCAATTTTATAACACTATTTCAGTTTTTTATTTAATACTTCATCTATATTTGCGTCAACATTTTCAATACTAATTTTATCTAGTATGGTTTTATCTTCTATAGTTAAAAATGTCATTTATAACTTAGTTGCGTTATGTCGGTTTCTCAAGTATATGGCATTTCTGGACATTTTGGAATGTGGCATAACATGTTGTGACCCCGATGTGTATGAATGACCACATTACACATGACTGTTAATTCGCTCTAACACATAGGTTGTTATATTGTGCAAGTCCGATAGGCCACAAACATTAAGAATGTGACGCTAGTATTAGGTTGTTTTCGATCAGCCTAAACACTATTTCAGTCATATCGCGACGCCCAGCTTATCACAGGTGGAGGAAGACCCCGTGGGAACTCTGTACACTATTTCAGGCACAGAGTGTACCAGGGTAGAAGGATAGAACCACCGACCTACCGCACGTCAGCTGAAAGGCTTCCTCACTTGCAAAATCCGAAGTGCCCAGACCGGGATTCGAACACACAGCGGTGAGGGGCTGAGAGCATGCAAGTCAATGACTATAACCAATCGGCCATTGAGGCCCCTTATTATTTATAATTCTTAAAATTAAACCTTATTATGCGATGTATAAATAACCCTTTTTGTTTTTGAATAACTATTTTCTAATAACCATATATAACCCAAACATATTTATTGAAGTCTTAGAATGGATAATAAACCATTAAACATAATAATAAAAGCGTTTCTCAAATTACCATGACAAACTGAATTATATAAACCCATACATTATGTATAAATACATTTACCTAAATATTAACTAATTAACAACAGAATTTAAATTGTATAGATAGCCCTTATAAATTACAAACTTTCATGTCATATAAATGATTTAATAGTAAAAGTGAAATAACTTAATTCTTATATCTGTCAGACTTACAACTCTCCCTCTTTTCGTCTCTCTGTCGCTCTATCATTCCATCTTCTCTCTCTTTCTCTCTCTCTCTCAGCCTTCCCTAAAAACTAGGAAACGAAAACTCGTTTTAAGCAACAATATGAAAACGTTTGAAATGCCATATTTCAGAAGTTAATTACGATAAAGGTAATAGCTCACTACTCTTTCTTTTTTTCTATCATAAAGTTCATACTATTTTAGAATGCATACAAGTTTGAAACAGCAATACACATTTGAAATCTTGACTATTTCACATTGTTTCATCAACAGTCTTGGTGTTACATCTCATGTTTATATAATAAATTGGAAAATAGCAATAGCGATATGCACATGAGTTCTCTCTTTCTTTCTCTGTCTCTGTCTCTGTCTCTCTCATTTTCTCTCTGTCTCTCTTTCTCTCTCTCTCTCTCTCTCATTCTCTCTCTCTCTCTCTCTTTATTCGAGGTAATGCAAAACATAAACTTGCATTTGCATGACACATTGATATAACTTTCATTTATTGAAGTTGTTGCCAAATATATTTCCTTTGTTAACCTACTCAAATTCTATATCTATATCATTGCAGAACGACTTCACACTATTTTAATTCATGCATTGTATCAAATGGTCTGTGTTCTTCAACAATTTGTTCTCCGATAATACCCTTCATTCTCTTGTCCGACAACACCCACTATTCAAACAGCTTCGTGGGACATGTTCTTATAAAACCTGATAATGCCAAACAATTGCTTCCTTGTTCAGGTAGAACTTTGAACAAACTTCTCTGCATATCCTTGTCCACTTCTTATCTTTCTCGAGATCTGCCATTGTAGCTTCTAAATTTTTATACCTTTCGTAGTCGTGTACAATCTCATGTCGGGTACATAGAATAATGTGACCACCTGTCAAAACATCAAAAATCGAAAGATAACCACAATGAACTCAAACCAGCAAATGCCGTTTGTTTTGTCATTTTACATTTTTTTGCTACAATTTTCTTTCATAAATTATTAATGGTGCCGGATAGTAAATTGGTATAAATCGCAAGCACATTTACTGATATATTTACATATTTTCGCGACTTTTTTATCGCGTAAGATTTGGAACTGTCATTTGGTATGGCTCACTTATGTTATTGTTGGGTTTTTTAAATTTTGTTTTAGAAAGATTAATTTGTTTTGACATTGATACAATAAACAAGAGGGCCATGATGGCCCTAGAAGCGCTCACCTGAATATGACAGCCTTAACCACTGGAGGCCATGATATTTTTACAAATCAAAGTCATTTGAACAATCTTTTAAGAGTGTCATCCAAGGAACATTTGTGCCAAATTAATTTAAAAACTGGCCTCTAGTCTTGGGGAAGAAGATTTTTTAAATTTTCACCATATACATATAAGGAAAAATGACTCCAACCCCTGGCGGCCATGTTTATTTACAGATCAAAATAATTTGAACAATCTATATAGAGGTTCACCCAAGGAACACTTATGCCAAATTATTTTCAAATCTGGGTACAAGTTTTGGAGAAGAAAATCTTTAAAGTTATTTATTTCGGTTGCCATGGCAACCAGAATACTACATGGAATCAAATTATTTGAACACCTTCTGAAAAAGTCACACAAGAAACATTTATACATCGATATAATTTGAGCAAACTTTGCAGAGGGTCGACAAAAGAATACTTATGCCAAATTATTTTCAAATCTGGCCTCTAGTTTTGGAGGAGAAGAAATTTTTAATTTTCACTATATTAATATAAGAAAAACTGACTCCGCCTCCTGGCGGCCATGTTTTTATAATGATCAAAATAATTTGAACAATCCCGCCCACTGGCGGACATGCTTTTCTAAAGATCAAAATAATTTGAACAATCTTTGTAGAGGGTCAACCAACGAACATTTATGCCAAATTATATTCTTATCTGGCCAGTAGTAATAAAGAAGAAGATTTTTGAAGTTTTTCCATTCTGTTGCCATGACAACCAGCCTTCTGAATGGAATCAAATTCTTTGAACAATTTTTAAAAGAGGACCGCCTAAGGAGCATCTCTTTTAAGTTTTATCAAAATTTGCCAGGCTGTTTAGGAGGAGATGTTGTTGGAAACACATGTTGACGGACGCTGGACGACGGACGGATGGACGGAGGGACAGACGGGCGCCGGAGGAAGACCGGTCACAATAGCTCACCATGAGCCTCTTGCTCTGGTGAGCCGAAAACAGTTCTGCTGTCGCTCCGAATACAGAGGCAATATTTAACAACTCTTGCCAATTTCCTTATGTATTGACATCACAAGATTTCGAGAATTCTACATATGCATTTGCTTAGTCGATAATTTGCTACGTAGTTTTTCTAAATTATTTCTAGAAGATAATGATGTTAAATATTTGGACAGTTGAGTAAAAAACATGCATTAATAAACATAGAATCTTATGAAACTATTTAAGGTTCCGTTCGCTGTATAAGGCCTATTAAAAACGATGACTTTATGGATCAATATATGTTTTTTACCAAATTTCTGTTTAATAGCACCATACGTTTCATGTGCCAAATATTTTCATCGGTAAAAGTGTTGATAATTAATTAAAAGTAACAGTTATGTGTAAACATGTCATGTCCCCTTGCTCAATATACATTTAACTGTAAAACAAACCTGAAACCCAGCAATAGAGAAATATTTCTGTTGCGTTAAATCTACATGAACATGTATGTTTGCTTTGAAATTATCAGTTTATGGCCGATCTGCCATTCCTGAAGTTCCGATCTTCCCTTCCTGATGTTATGCTTAGTGATTTGCTCTCATCAGTGTTTATTTTTATAAATGTAGCTGTGTAGCTCCACTCGTACAGCAGGCTTTTATAGCGACGTGGCAGAGTAATCGACTATGGACCGGAAGGATGTGGGTTCGATTTCCCACAGAAAATACCCGGTTACATTTGGCGCCCATCGTAAATGACTCAAAGTTGCACCTCTACATTGTTTAACAAATGTTCAATATCCCAGAATTCGAGGACGAGTTCTAGTTTGGAGCGGATGTATGTAGTAATGTAGGCATATGGGACACTTGTACAGCCTTGTTGTACAAGCATATTTTATAGCGAAGTGGTTGAGTGCTCGACTACGGACTGGAAGATTGTGGGTTCGATTCCCGTAGTTTCCGGAATATTTTCCCACATACAATATCCAATGACATAAACGCCGCTATTTTGTAGTCACAAACGTCCGAATATTTTACATGGTTTACTATGTAACGTGTCCTCCCCACGATTTGATACTGCGCGGTCGCCTATCCAGCCAGCAACCGCGACGAAGGTTGCGTAACTTCCGCATCGCTGTAAACGCTAGCACTCCAGCAAGGCTCGTTAGAATTACCAATATACCCGCCACGCCGTTACAACTGCAAGACATATCAACGAGTAACACTGCGCGGAAGTTAGCATACTCTTACAAGCTAGTTTTGTGTCAGGTATTTGTATTCTATCTCACCTGGTTTTACTATACGAATCATTTCCCACAGAGCATCCGTCGGAACGTGACAATGTCCAAATAAAGCGGAACCAGTGAGGGCATCATACGTGTCTAAAACGGAAGCAGTTAAGAAGTTATGACGCATGCGCTGAATTCTTAACCAATATCTTATTTAACAAACACCAGTGAACAATTACCTTTTAACTTGTATATGGTAGAACTAATATAAAGCTCAGAACCATAATTATATTAGTCTTAAGTCAATTGCATGTAATTGGTATAAACCCTCTGGCTAACCAGGGTAAAAATCACTTTAATAATCCAAGAAAAAAACTTCTTGACAATTGAGGAAAAGAAAATGTACATAGTAAGTACTATATGAACTCCCTTTTTCCCCACCAGAGCAATATGCACAGCAAGAAATATTGATAGAATAAAAGATTTAATCAAACTGTCAATGAATCATCTATTGTGTAAGCATTTTGTTAAGTTGTTGCAACTCTTTAAACTCTATGGAAACTACTGCGCTTTATGCATTTTACCTGCTTTGATATCGAGAGGTTTGCAGCTCAAGTATTCGTAAAAGTAATTTTCGTAAATGTTCCTTTTCTTTGCCTCCTTCAACATATCTACCGATGGGTCTAAGGCGTCGATGTGCACAAACCCAGCGTCGCGAAGCTGAAATGACACACACCACAGAATAAACATGTTGCGTAATTAATTATATTAAGCAAGAACGGATTTATTCAGCAATAAAGTAGTTTTGATTGTTTGTTTGTTTGATTTACGTCGCTTTCTGCCAGCGTGGCCTAATGAACGTACGAGAGAGAGGAAAGCGGATACACAGAACTCTTCTGTAGAGAACTATGGTTCTTTAATGTGCCCAGTGTATAGCACTGATACACGTGGGACTGAACCCCGTCCGGTCACTTTTTCCTGACACCGACAAACCAGTCGTAATGCTAACCCTAAATCCTGATTGTCAAGGGCGGAAGCCATAACTACCATTTTTTTTTAAGTCTTTAGTATGACCCGGCCGGGGATCGAACCCGTGGCCTCCCGCACCGGAAGCGGACGCGCTAACACTTGAGCAAACCGGGCAGTCTTCCAAGTTGTAGACTATGGAGATCCACTATGAACAGTTTAAGTTGTAGAATATTGAGAGGACATTCTACAGGAGCAGTAAAGTTAATTTATACACAACCTCCTAGCTGAAACTGCAGACCAAACAATGCTATTAGATAGACACGTACCTAGAACCGGTAAGTTCGACCAACAGAAACCGAACAATTGTGTAAGATTATGTGACTGCTTCAAATGTCAACCAGGTTGTTTGTTAAAAGAATAGTCATGAATACATACATATAACAGAAGCAGATCTGTTAAGCAAGGAGTGTTTCAGAAATGTGGCAGTAGAATATGTAATATAAAAATGAAATTTATCACATATACCATGATATAAGACTCAATAGCGCATGACAAATATAGCAATTTTATTCAAAATTACTTTATTTATGGGAGCTGGGTAGAACTAGTATCGGATTATATCAATTGTACGATACTGGCACGAACTTACCAAATGCAGTGATCTCAAATATATATTTTTTTTTAAATCAATATACAATATGATGTTGACTAAAATGCAAACATACCTTAATATAAAAAATGAAAACCACATGGAAATTAATGTAAATATTAATGTAAAAAGAGAATATAGATTATATGTATGTATAGCTAGAGCAGGGTGTTGGAGCCGAAACACATTTCTTATCATTTTTAAAACAGAGGTTAATTGACACTTTTAAACAAAATTGGCACGAAAACTAGGTCGAGATCATATACATGTAGACTGTCTCAGACATTGGATTTAAACTTTATATTGACAAAATTACAGTGGACACACTTAGACAGTCTCTAAGTAGGTTACGACTTTCGGCCCATAGACTAAAAGAATAAACTGCATAAACCTAGGAAAACTCTTTTAACAGAAAGAAAATTCCAATTTTGTAATTCTTTAGCAGATGTATTTCACTTTTTTTCAGAATGCTCACTTTATCATGACACCAGAGCTTTAAAGGAAATTGCAAGAAAAACCCCAAACATACCGAGCTTTACAGAGCTTTACTTCAATTAAAGGGAGTATGACAGAGAAAAAGAAAGAGAAATACAGAGAAATTGAGAGAAAGAGAGATATGAAGAAAACTACTGAAAATTGAGGGAGAGAAAGATAGAAAGAGAGTGCTTGTATTTTTTTCTTTTGGTCCAGTTAACATTTTGTAGATGCCAATAGACATAGAATTATTATCTAGTATTAGGCGTGTACACCTTTATATTATAAGGTTATGTTTGTTACAAAATATTCGAAAAATTTGCTAATCATGTTTGAAACATTATGTGAATAAATTACACATTTCATGTAAAGAACAGTATTTTCCTCGGACGAGAATCATCTTTTGACTACTGAAGAACTTTTGGTAAATATTTTAGATACTCCATACGTTCGCACTGATAAAAACCTATTCAAATCCTATGTAAAAGTATGTGAAAGATAGACAGAACTACTCCAATAGTTATACAAAATTTATATAAACATATGCTGTTATATCATGGTTCGACAAATACTGACATGTCCCTTACATATTATTATTATTATAATCATTATTATTATTATTATTATTATTATTATTTTTATTATCATTATTATTATTATTATTATTATTATCATCATAATAATAATTATTATAATTATTATTAGTATTATTATTATTTCTATTATTATTTTTATTATTATTATTATTATTATTGTTATTATTATTTTGTTATTACTGTATTGAATACTGATAGGCCGAATCCTATCACTATTAACAATTTATAAAAAAAAACAAGATATATTATTAACAATATAATTTATATTAACAGTTTAGAGGGGCCTCCTTGACTGAGCGGTTGTGCCTTTAATCTAAAATTTAGATTTACCCGATGCGCAATGAAGCAGTTTAGTAGTTAATTTATGAATCGAGACATATATTAAATGATGATTCAAGACATGTTGCACCCGAATAATGTCTTAAACATAGAAACTAATCAATTCGTTGAAATGCATCCTCCGTGATCGAGATAGATATACTATTGCAACGTAACAAGACTAACTCATGAGAAACGTTTACTAATGAAAATACACCTCGTACGAAGTTTAATAAAACGCACCCCAGAACGCACGCCTCAGGAACAGATTCATCGAGATTTTTTGGGCAAGAATTAATCCAACATGTGCCTTAATCCACCCAGGTGTATAAACAGGTACCTGTGAAGGTGTAAGTCAATGTGCCGTGGTTGCAATCTGCGCCATCTGTTAACAGCCGCCTTACAATCTGATGATCGGGATAATTATTTCATTTAAAGCACCTTTGAGCTTATGTCCAACGTGAAAAACTCGGACGCTACATAAATGTGGTATATCGTTGTTGTTTTTTTAAATATATTATTCTAGTTTTACCTGTTTACCGACGAGACCAGTACCGGCTGCAACATCTAAGATCTTTATTTTCCTTCTGCTGTCTTTATCGTATATGTCACACATCTTGTTGGTGATAAGATTATGGCCGTCATATCCGACTCCAAGAATATCCTTAATAAAAAGTATAGGAAACAGACACGTTTGAAATTGCATCAGGAAATGGTTTTGGAATGTCAAAGTGTTAAGTCGTTAATTCAGTAACTAGTTTATAAATGATAGATATATTAAACACGGTTGTGGCGTGGACAGCGAGTTGGGGATATTAAAACCGCCCCCCCCCCCTCCCCCGTCTGTATAAGACTTCGATAAAACGAAGCCGCGGAGAGTAATACGAGTATTTTCTTAACATTTACTGTGTTTTTGTACTAAACAAAAGTTTTATTTATCTGTGTTGGTGAGATTTTAATTTTATTTTGTTACGTTATTCGTTAGGCGCAATAATCCATCTTTATTTACTTTACTCTAGACTCCGCCTACTAAAATGTAACGAAAAGCCTTGCATGAGCGGCATCTTTTTGTACAGAAGTTTTAAGGCGATTGTTAATATAAACAAGTAAGTTCTGTTCAATGCATTGGACGGGGGCATTTTGACATGCTGTGTTTCCAATAGTATTATTGGGGTATTTGACATAATTGTAATCAACAATACATGCGGGGCCAAATTTACCATGTGTACTAAGTCAAAGCTTTTGATCTGGCTGAATACACATAGCAGTTTATGACCTTTATGCATTCTTATCTGCTAATTGTTAGTTGCAGTCACAGCTTGGTACCAATTTTAGGTGTCGGAGGGGAGGTCATTTATTTAGAAGTCGTCCAATGCATTTAAATCTCTCTTAGATTAACTGCTTCCCGATGACTTACTTGTTCGTAATTCTCTGCCCACGCTTTATAATCCTCTAATACCTCTTCATCCGTTTGTCCAGGATGCCCTGCACCCTGGGCCGTCTTTAAGAACATGTCGGCGGGTAGCGGCGATCGTTCACCCATGGCTATGTAAACCCAGATATTGATAAATATATTAAAACAGGAAAAATAAGGTTTATAACGGTATATTGGCCTCTAAGCTCAGCTTTATATAAATATGCTGTAAAATTGCTTACCAAAGGCGAACAGAACTTCTTCCCATCACCCAATGTCCCTATAAAATGCAATCTGTGAATCGTTTTATTGTTAACTCATACACGCCTAAGTATTTACCGTTTAAAAGACGAACTGTCCATGTTTTATAGTTTAAATAATACATTGATTGTATCAAGGAGAATGTTTGCTTGGAAAGTAACCATCGTACATGCTTATACATAACATAAACATCGAAGATGACTGTTTATGTCAGTTTAGCTTATAAACCTTTAGCCTGCTAAGGGCGACCGTGATAGAATTTGCAAACAGCATGGATCCAGATTAGATGTCGAGTAACTCGGCGTCTTAACAGGATCCAAGCTGTTTGACACTCGGCCAATTGTTTCTCCAAATATTGGGCGATTCTGATGAATTTGCAATATAGGCAGACGACAGTTTAAACAGACGACATTTGTTCAGCAGGCGAAAGGTTAAAGACACTTTTGTTGGTTTCTATCTCATCAAGAAGATATTTGCAGTAATTTGGGATATTTGCTTCATATATGAACATTCTCGTGGTAATAAGACTAATAATAATAATGTGAAGTTTGAAGTCTGAGGTTTGAAGTCTGAAGTATGAAGTTTGAAATGTGATGTATAGAGTTAGAAGTCTGAAGTTTTAAATGTGTAGTCTGAAGTTTTGAATTTGAAGTTTGGAAGTCACCACCGGTCTTTCGTATCAACTTCAATAACACAAATTCTGTTCAATACTCAAATTGAGAAAGTTTTATAATATCGGGCCATGGTAAGATCATGGATTACCTTTTAATATTATCTCGTCAATTTTTATCACATAAAAAATATCAAAATGCACTTACCTTTTACCAATGCGTCGGATGTAGTAAAAACTGAAATGAATGTTTAAACGTTATGCAAATTCTAGAATTAACAATAATGGTTGCAAGTGATTTTCATATACCGACGAGCATTTTATCTTGCGACACAATAAATATTTGTCAGGTTTTCTGAACTGTCCTACCTTTACATCACAAATGAAGTGCACGCATTAAAAAATAACTAGAAATGAAAATAAGTTTAAAGGGGACTTCCCTCGAATGGTTTAAATTAGGAATTTTCAACCTTTCAGGAAACTGTTATACACTAAATCAGTATCATCATTTGGCTTATTATTTCTCATTATATCAGTTCTTAACACAATCAACGTTAATGATGGTATTAAAGCAAAATAATATAAAATGTTATCGAACCCTGGTACATTTCAGAATATGGACATAAAAATGTACGAAAATGGCCGGAAAGTCACGGACATAATCGGAAAACCATCGGAAAGTAACGGAACTAAAACACTGGCGAACATATTCTAAATCGCCGATGAATAACATCGGCCCCGGCCGTTTTTCCAACATTAATTTTCTCACAAAAGTAACGGGAATATTTTCAAAATGACCACAGGAGTTTATGTTTAGTAATACATACAACGAATTTATATACTTTTGACACTCTTTATTAACGCGAACGATTTATGGAAATACCCTTTAACTTGCTATAACTTGTTAAACTATACGAAACCGAGGCTACGATAAGGTTGACTTAACTCTAGTTCTCGTGCACTATAATCATTTGAAAAACCTGTATCCTTGAAGAAGTATTCTACTTTGACAGGTGGATGTATACAGTAAAGAAACATTTATCATCACAAACACATACTTAATACAAAATGGTGAATGAACATACAGTTTTGATTAAAGATAAATATTTCGTTCTGAAACTTGTTCAATCAAACTGTTTCATGACAGATATAAACGGATCTATATCTACCCTTTTACAGCGAGAACGCATCGGGTCTATAAACTTTGATACATATAGAAGGTGCGTAGCGTGGCATACTCGAATACTCGTTCGAGTAAACTTTGGGAAAGAATTCCCAAAGAAATAGACAAGTTTAAACTTCGAATGTGCAAAACATATCTCACGAACGAATGGGATTATAAGTTATGTTATAGATTGCAATGCTAAAATATGTGCTGAAATTGTGTTTAATCCACTAAATTATTCATTATATCCTTTGGTTCTTATCACACATTTTTTTTAGAAAAGACACCATGTATAACCACCTTTACGTGGGGCACATCCCTCCAACACTTACCTTCAAGGTCCGTAGTTAGGCTTAAACACGTACGCACGTGTGTATCTTAAATTGTGTATGAAGAAAGCGCGTGTGTGCTTGTTGGAAGGGGTTGAACAGTTTTTTATAGATTCGTAGGGAGTCTGTCGAATACCGCTAGAAGAAATGTGATGCACATGACTCTTTTATTTAGTCTAAAAGGCGCAGCTGAGAAATGTATGCTTTTGTACTAATCATAAAAGAACTGTTTACTCAGCAATTACAGGTGAAAGTAAAATATAGACAAAAAAGTTGTAAGAATCCCTCCGCGGCATTTTGAAATATATTACATACTGTACTGGAAGATGTGAAAAATGTATCATGGCCAAAAGACAAGGTAAAGTAAAAACAAAACACATCGATGTCAAGATTCCTGGAAATCCTCTGAGAGATAAAAATCATATATGCACTTATTGCAATTGGCGCATGTGGTTTAACTAGCGTATATTCCAGTATGACTAGTTCCAAGTTGTAGACTATGGATATCAAGTATGAATAATTCCCAGTTGTAGACTATGGAGATCAAGTATGAATAATTCCCAGTTGTAGACTATGGAGATC
>JAULCC010181559.1:0-11639 GCA_032358795.1 Nuttallia obscurata | reverse complement strand
TAGCTTGAACAGGCTACACGGTAAACACTGTTGGACTTCATTGTCAAACCATTAGCTTTAGCAGGTTACATAGTACACTGTTGGATTTCATTTTCAAACTATAGCTTTTACAGGTTACACAGTACACACTGTTGGACTTCATTGTCAAACCATAAGCTTTAACAGGTTACATAGTACACTGTTGGATTTCATTGCCAAACCATTTACTTTAATAGGTTACACAGTACACACTGTTGGACTTCATTGTCAAACCATTAGCTTTAACAGGTTACAATTAGTACACACTGTTGGACTTCATTGTCAAACCAAAAGCTTTAACAGGTTACACAGTACACTGTTGGATTTCATTTTCAAACTATAGCTTTTACAGGTTACACAGTACACACTGTTGGACTTCATTGTCAAACCATAAGCTTTAACAGGTTACACAGTACACTATTGGATTTCATTGCCAAACCATTAACTTTAACAGGTTACACAGTACACACTGTTGGACTTCATTGTCAATCCATTAGCTTTAACAAGTTACACTGTTGGATTTCATTGCCAAACCATTAGCCTTTCCAGGTTATATAGTACACACTGTGGAACGTCAATGTCAATCCATTAGCTTCAACCTGTTTCATAGAACACACTGTTGGAATTCATTGTCATGAATCTTTTAGTTATATTTATTTCTTTCTGTGATTTGATTTACCGGTACATCTCTTTCTGCCATCTAGGGCTATTTATGAATGTCCCAGAGAGAGGAAGCAAATACTGAGAGCTCTTCTGTACATGTAGAACTTTCTGGTTCTTTTTTCATGCTCAGTGTATGCTCAGTGCTACACAGAGGACTGAACCTTTGCCTGTCACTTATCCTGATAGAACCAGTAGCAATGTACTGCCCGGTTAGCTCAAGTGGTAGAGTGTCCACTTTCGGGAGGCTGCGGATTCGATCCCCGGCTTGGTCATACCAAATACTTTAAAAATGGTAGTAATGGCTTCCCTCCTTGACACTCAGGATTTAGGGTAAGCATTATGACTGATTTGTCATTGTCAGGATATAGTGATGGGCCGTCCGGGTTCAGCCCCCCCCCCCCCCCGTGTATCAGTGCTTATAATCAGTGCTTATATACACTGGGCACGTTAAAGAGCAATAGTCCTCTACAGAAGAGTTCTGTGTATCTGCTTCCCTCTCTCTGGGACGTCCATTAGACCTAGCTGGCAGAAAGTGAAGTAAAACAAACAAACAAAAACAAACAATGCTTACCCTTAATTCTGAGTGCCATAAAGTGGTAAATTTAACTAAGATGTTACTACCAATTTTAAAGATTTTGGTTTGAACCGTCTTAAGGGATAGTACCCACAGCCTCCTGCACCAGACTACTAGATAAGTAAAATCTACATGATTATCTATAAGGTTTAATGAAGTTGTTGTTGATATTAATTGTATATAGATATATACTGCCATAAATAATAATTGAATGATATATAATAGAACTGTACACAAGATGTGATGTTATGTCCACTTACTCACTTGGAAAAAACATTGGAAAATACTCACATGTGTTGCTACATAACATTGATAATAAAATAATAATTATTGTTATAAACTTCTTAATAAACTTAAGTGATACTTTTAGAAAAAAAAGATTTTGAAAAATCCACCAGCAGTGGACATAGGTCAACTCATTGCTCACACATGTATGTGCAGTAATGTAAGTAAATGTCTTGTTTCAGTGTATAAGCAATGATGAATTAGGAAGCAACTAATTATTGCGGCATAACCTTCGATCTTGCATGTCTGACAAATTTTTGACAAAAAGTTTACAATGGATGACATTCTCATGAGCAGGGAAAGTCCATTTGAAGTATTGAAGTGATATCAAAACAGCTAGTACAATGGCTGTCACTTGTGATACCCTCATGAAAATTTATGCCAGGTTTCAGTATGGCAGGAATTGATTGAGTTTGGTTTTATGGCACCGCAACATTGTGAAGGTTATACGGCGCCATTCAGGAAAAACCTTTTGGATCCAACAACTTAATACCTACTGAAGAATCAGAGATGCAGAAACTCAAGATTCACATTCAAACCCTTTAAGTCGCCTCTTACGATGATGCCAGGGTTAAGCAATTGCCCAAATTCTTGTGCTTCATTAGCATGCCCCAGGCCCACATGAGGTAAATGTTCCCAATTTTCAAGCAATGGTATAAGAATGTAATGATCTAGAGTTTTTCTTTAGATGATGATATTTTTTGCAGAGACCAAAATTAAATGCTTACAGAGATGAGTTGTCTCTATTAAGTAAAGGTTGTATAGTAATTTACATAATAAAACATGTTATCAGTCACACAGATTTTCAATTGTATGACTCATTATCTAGAAGAAAAAATAAACTATTTGTAAAACTAATTAGTGTTTGCATCTTAGAAAATAATCATACCAGTAGGCTGCTTCAGATAATTCAATGAGAAATATGTGTGAACTTTCCGCTTATCTCCCTTGTCGCAAAAAAAAACCAAAGGTGGAACAAATACTAAGTTGTTCTTTTATCTGGACTCCTCTGTTTTTATCATTGTTTCCCACTGAGGTTTTGCAAATTTGGAATGCTTATTTTGTATTATGAAGTGGGGTTTTACAGTGCATAGCACACGAAAGCTATTAGAAGCCTAAAAGAAACTGTGTGTTGGCCCAGAAACACAACTAATTATAAGGAGTATTTAGCAATTTAGCCATAGCCAAAAAATATGAAATTGTTTTTGGCTGCTATAGATTAAAATTTTTATTTTAAGCTAAATTAAATAACAGATAATACAGATAACTACAGAGAGATCAGCTATATATAGCCAGACCTACAAGTTTCAACAGCGTCAAAGGGAGATAACCAAAACAGTTGCAAAAGCTGGATGAACTTCTGAGTATTGAATAAAAAACATTAACCAAAGTACAATAAGAGTTCAAGATAAGAAAGTACCTTGGGCAAAGGTAAATGATGCAGATAATAAATGTTTCAGCTTTGCAAATTTCTGAAACATAATGGCAGTCTGTTGGAGAAAAATCATCTGTTTAATGTTTGTAGATCAAAATAGATCTGAAATATATCAGAACCTTTGGAATTGATTTATGTTTGACTGGTGTAAGTAATATCTGTGATCTCTATCCTGCGGAAACTGTAACTTATGTGAAAAATGTAGATCACTTCTGTTAAGAATTTTATATATTACACTGCTTAGGATGTGAAGGAAACTATATATAGCTACCAAAGCCTCCTGGTGGCCTTAAGGAATTCTCCAAAGACCCTTGTCAGTTGGTTTAAACAGTTGCTATTGTGGCTTAAGTTAACTTTCATTTAGTGTGCAGAATCTTCTGAGTAAGAGTGTAACAATAATATTAAAACAGTGTTTACTTTTATATATTCAACCCTGGCAGTCTGTGAAGATTGTAATGGATGGCATGTTAGAAAGCATGTTAGGATTGGTTTCTTTTGGCTGGAATCACAAGCTAGGCTTGTTTTTCCACTGAAACGTTGCAACTGAAATACTCATAGGAAATCTGTGCATTCTGATACACATCATGCAGACATTTGAATTCTCAGGGGTACTTGACCATAACTTATTCTAAGATCATTAAGATTATTCAAATGCTTTGCCCGATATGAGGACTCTCAGTTCTTTGATTCTAATCACTATTAAAAAACAAGTCTTATAGTACAGGATATTTTCCTTGGGGCTTTATGGGAAACATATAGTTATAGATCATTTCTGTTAAGATTTTTTTCAAATTATGATTTATGCAAGATATCAGGAGAATATATCACAGTATTATTTTAGGGAGAAATAAAAACTTGCGTTCACTAGATTTTACAGCTGAAGTGGCTGAGTGGTTATAGTCATTGACTTGCAATCTCTCAGCCCTCACTGCTGTGGGTTCGAATCCCGGTCTGGGCACTTCGGATTTTTCAAGTGAGGAAGCCTTCAAGCTGGCTTGCGGTAGGTCGGTGGTTCTACACGGGTGCACTCTGTGCCTGAAATAGTGTACAGAGGTCCCCCAGGGTCTTTCTCCACCTGTAATGAGCTGGAAGTCGCGATATGACTGAAATACTATTAAAGCGACGTTAAATTCCAAAACAAACAAACAGCTGAAGTGCAGGAGATTCCATTAGCTACCCACACTTACTGTTTGGCTTGATATGTATTGTTACCAGGATAACTTCCATAGATGGACTGTGGTGGTGGCTTGGTGGGAGGTCGTGTGTTCAACAAAATCCAACAGACAATAAAAACAGCAATAGTAGTTCCCTTACTTAGGAATGAGTATAAAAATAAACTGATGCAATTTACAAAGATAAATGGAAGCTCCATAATTTGTTATCTTTTATCTTGCTGACATTAATCAAATATCTTGTACATATTCCATGTTCATCTGATTCTTCACAGTTTGTAAAGACCAGGCAACTCCATTGTTGTATGTATTGCACAACATTTATTGAAAATAGAAAGGACATTGTAAAAAAAAAAAAAAAACCCAAACAGAATTAACTAGGTAAGCAACACAACACCCTTAGCCTGCTAAGCACAATTGTGATAAAATGTGAAAACAACTTTGATCCAGATCAGATGCAGAGTAACTTGGCATCTCATCCCAGTCCACAAGATTGACACTTGGCTAATTGTTTCTCCAAATATTGGGCAAATTGGATGAATTTTAAATTCAGGCAGATGACAATTTTTTCAGCAAGCTATATGGGGTAAATAAATACACCCTAAGAATGCTAAAGCTGTGAGTGAAATCCTCTAACATTCCCTAGTGATCAGTTCATTTGGTATTTGTGGGGAATTTTCATTTGACTCAATATTTTCACCCTGACCTATATAAAGGATCCTGTTTAATCTAGGTCTGCACTGTATACAAATCCCAGAAAACTTTAAATGTTTTTTATTGTAGATCTAGACTTATTGTACAGTATTTTATCCTGCAGTTTCAAGTAAATATGTTAATTATTCTTTCAGCAGCTGTATATATATATGTAGGTTAAATACAGCTGGCTGTATCACAGATGTCAGTTTACTACATGTTAATGTTTACACAATGTTTCCTTGACTGTTGCATGGATTAAATCTAACAATTACCGGTATATTAAAAAAGTATGTGGCTCTAATAAATTGGACGTAACTGCATGACAGATGAGATAGTTCACATACATTGTGTATATATAGTGATGTATTTAGATTGATGTGAAGACAAAATTTAGACATATTCTTCACTTTTGTGTGTGACAGTTTCTGAATTCAGCTGAATATTCTGATTTTATAAGGAAAATTAATTGTTTCAAGATGGATGGAGACAAATACGATACTAATGGTAAGTTATACTGATGTATTTGATATGGAATATGTACATATGGGCAGAATCTAGATCAGTAAAAGCTTACATTATTTTATAAACACTTAACTGTCATAAAAGTTTATACTTCCTTTTGTATGCTGTATTTCAAAAATGATATTTGTCATGTGTGGAAATGGACCAACCAATTCACTGTTGAGAGGGATGTTGGCTTGAAATCTTAGTTAAGTTGGCTCCATGAAGAAACTCTAACTTAAGACTCCTCTGGATTATCTATCCTGAGTTCAGTGGATTGTAAAAGCCTCTGCAATAAGTGATTTTCATCACTGCAGCAGTATAGTCATGTACCTATCTCCAATCTCTGTTTGAAGTTGGATTGTTGTCAGTTGCTTGCAGAGATTCTGGAGAGGACAAATCTGTCATAAATTGGGGAACAGAGTTATCCTGAACCCTCTTGACATAAGTGACAAATTTATGAAAGAGGCTTAAAGCCGTAAACTACAATTGACCAGCTTGTAAAAACTGTGAAACTCTTCTTTCAGACACAGGTTTACATCTCAGAGGAAGAGCATTAGGTTTGGCGTGAGAGTTTGTGGGTTTGATCCCATGGTCTCACTCACCCCATACTAACTGATTAACTGTAATCATTCCTGTTCCATAAATGAAATACCATATCAGCAGGAGCCTGTGATTGTTCTAGTTAATCCTTTCTATTCTTCTACTAGTTGATAATCATTCCACTCCCAAATATCATTAAACTATAATAGTTCAAATTCTGTCAGTTTATCAGCTTTAAGAGATGGTTTTCCTCAACTTAAGAAGTTATACTTATTACTGGATCAGCGTTGTAATTTTTGGGTTCGGTTCCCAAAGGTATTTTCTGACACCAATCTCGTTAAAATCAGATCCATGCCATTCCAATACTTTTCCCTATAGTGAACTGAAAAGTATTGGAATTGCATGGATCTGATTTTAATGAGATTGACTTTGACATTTGATGATTTGAAATGAAGGTTTAAGTGAACAATTCTGTAAAAATATTCCTTGTCTAGACAGATATAAACCTGCCATTAATACTTCAACTGCTGATAACTGGTATACTGATGTATGCTGATGATTGAATTATGTTCTCTCTTATTGCAACTGTTCTTAAAGTATTGTGAGAAAACCTTTCTGTTGTTTTCAAGGGTGTTGTAAAATGGCACTTGTATTACATAAAGAACAATTATAAACTTGCTTCCATCAAAAATGAATATCCTGTTGGATGTGAATATGATCATAACAGGTAATGATCATTCTGGGTTTCTGGATGTAGCATATTATCCATGGACAATAATAGAATTATTAATGTTGATAGTACTCAGTTTAAGTTTCATTTTAAAGAAGATAGAAAAAAACAGCCTGGAGCAGAGAAGTTAAAACCAAATCCATGCTGAAACATAGTTAAAACAAATTGATATGTGAATGAAGATTGTCATTTTTATGCCTGGAAGGGCAGCTTATAGTTGTTGGCTCATATGTCCATCTTTCCGTCTGTCTGTTTGTCAATCGTTCCATCTCCACGGTTTCCAGTCAATAGTAAGAGAAAACTTGGGCCATAAAACATCAAACTTGGTACAGGTTGATTCATGACTAGCAGATGAAGAGCCCTTGAGGATCTCAAACTTTGTAGGTTGGTTGGTCATTACTAGCAGTTGACTTATTTTGAGGTTAGTGTGTGATTAGGGGGGGAGGTCAAGGTCAATGTGACCTTAAGCTGGAAAACAGTTTCTTATCAAAGACTGCAAAACATTTAAGCCCAGGAACCACACATTTAGTATTTAGGTTGATAATGACCAGCAAAAGAACCCTTCTTGTTTTTAAGTCAGTGAGACAATGGTCAAGATAGTTCGTACCTTGAATTGAAGAACAGCTTCTGATCAATAACTTAAGAACGCTTGAGGCAAGAAACCTCAAATTGTCCAACAGATGAATCGTATAGATTTTGAGATCAGTTGGCCAAGAGAAAGGACGTTGTGACCATATTAGATAAAATAAATACCAGTAAGAAGAACGCTTTGGCCCATTAATCTCAAACTTTGTATGCAGGTTGGTAATGACCTGTGCAGAAGAACCCTTATACTTTAAGGTCAGTAGGACATAGGTCAAGGTTGTTGTGATTTTGACATGAAAAACCATTTCTGGGCCAAGGGTCCTTACACTTAGTAGGTTGTTTGAATACAAGGCCCAAGTACTATGGCTTAAAATCTTTCCAGTGAGGATTTTCAGGAGTATTTGTCATGTTCCTGTGACAGCACTAAATGTTTCAACAGGAATTGATACATGAGTATGTTATGATGGAATCTTAGACTGGAGCTCTTGATTATTTACTCCCCAGATTCCACAACACAGCCTTATACTTAGATTTATAGACTTTGATTTTTTATGTCTATAGATGGTTAAAAAGAACTGGACTATGATTTAAATGTAAAGCTTACTAAATTTTAACAAAGTCAGCTGAGAGTCTCAAAACAATGTAAATCCTGTGTCATAGGTTTTATTACACCTAACTTGCTCTTTCCTATGATATATGTTTCATGCATTTCATTGGTTAAAATGTTGATCATTAATTATGATTTATGTCAGCCAATCACAGTCATAATTTTCTGAGAATGAAAATGAGAACACGGTTTTAAACTGAAAGAAAAACAACTTCATGACCTTGATTTATCCAGATCTGACAACTAAGACTATAGGAGTTGTCCTATCAATGCGCTAGTTTACATAGAAAATCTAAGACTGCAGAAAGGCTTCAAATTATGAGTTAAGGATAAACTTAACTATATACACACACCGGAGTACATTTACAAACAACAACAGAAAATGCTCATGATTTAAAGCATAAAAGCTGTGCAGTAATGGATGAGCTAGCATATATGTAAACAAAATTGTATAAATATCAGTCTTTTAAGTCATTTCTAAAATGGACGCCTATGAAAACATGAATAATAAACACGTGTACCAACCATTGTAAAGTTAAAAACTAACAGTTTATGATAAAAAAATACCTTGTTTATATTTATACATAATAAGATAAATTTGACCATTTGATAAAGATATTGTTGAAGGCAAGAATTCTAAGGTCCTGACTGTTATTGATCAGATATACTAAGACCTTTTGAGGACAACTGACAGATCCTATACTATGTACTGCACTTCTATCTGACCACCTATTACTTTAGATTTACCTATTTTAGCTTTCTTATGTTGAAAGCCTTCAGCTTGTTAAAACACTTTTGAGTTAGTTTTCTGGTTAGACCCAGTACTTGGTGTCAAATGAAGGTCATGAGAAAGGCCCCCTTTAAGGCTTGAACCTGCAATCTCCTTAATGCAAGGCGGACAACATATCCTCTACATAACTGACCACCTGTTGACTGTATAAGATTTGCATGCATGGCAGAACTTCTGTAACTGTAACAAAACTAACCTTTTTTTTTTTTTTGCAGAACGAGCAGAGGAAGAAGAGAATAAGCTCTTACAATATGCTAATGGATTACCAAAAGTTCTGGTGGACCGTGCCATTTTTTCTCAAAAGTATTTTGATGAAAATTATGAAGCCGGGGCACGGCCATCACCCACTCTGAAGGATGTTGTGAAGAAAAAAATCTCAAAATGTCAGTGTTCAGGTGTCTGTGTCAAGGATTTCATCTTTACAGTGTTTCCATTTCTAAGCATTATGAAAGAGTACAACATTCGGACAGATCTTATGGGAGACATTGTGTCAGGACTAACAGTAGGAATTATGCACATACCTCAAGGTGAGTGGTGTGGACACTGTTTTGTCAACCTGTTTAAGTTTTATGAAGAAGAAAGTCACCTAAACTGTGAAGCTATATCCATATGATTTTACTAAAACTTAAATAATTTTTTTTTGGTTAATCTTTGCTTTCTCTCAATGTTTTTTCAACAAGCTTTTAGCATAAACTCATCTTAACCATTTTGCCACCATAGGTGACTCAATGACATGTTTTTACAAACAGTTTAAAAAATTGAATCCAGATGCACTGAATGTCTCATCAGGATCTACACTGTTTGACACCCTGATTCTGTTTTTAAACAGAAATTCAAGAAATATCCACTTTGAACATTGTGACAGACAACAATATATGCAGAAGAAAACTATTTTGGACCGTAAGGTTAAAGCAGTTAAAAAAATATGTCAGATTGCTCTGTATAAGTAAGACAATTGACACAGTATCTGGGAATATGTATTGTTTCTAATTAGCGCCCTCAGGGCGTTGCAAATTCAAAAAGGGGGGCGCTAATTAAAACCAGTCTGAAGAGCTCTTACAATTATATACCTGCATTTAAAATAACCTTCAGATTAAATTTTACTAGTTATTTTTAGAATTTGGATTACCATTTATGTGAATTTGGATTACTTTTTATGTGAATTTGGATTACCTTTGTGTTTTTGGACATTAAAATCATCTGCCAGGTAAAATAATTTTGTTTGAAACCCCTGGGGGGTGGGGGGCACTAATTAGAGGGGGGAGAGCTAATAAGAAACAATATGGTACTGTATAATCACTTTGATATAAGCCATTTGTCACTATAGTGAAATGAAGCTGAATCATTCTAAAAATAATCAATGTGAAAGCCTTCTGGTAAGTATAATTAACAAAATACAACCTTTTTTTATTGTAATTGAACTAAAGAAATAACAGATAAAGGTCTTGTTTTCAAATTTATGTATGGATATTGTTTTTCATTATTTGGATTCAAATATGTACACAGCTCTGTTTTTCCACAGCTATATAGGTACACTTTGCTGTATGTGTCCACAGCTGCTTTGTACACTATGTTTCAAGTGTCCACAATAAAAAGTTAAGGCCTAACAATTGCAGTGTTTGCATGTAACAGGATGACAGGAAACAGGCATAATGAATAGCATTTAAGGACATTAAGTTTCTAAATACAAGTTTTTTACATCGGTATGGTTAATTTAAGACATGTAAAATGTCAGCCAAGATTATATAAGATATTCACCTAGTAAGCACTGGACCATCTGCTTATGCATTACATCACATTTTATTAGCATCCAAACCAACCCAAGCTTATTTATTAATGTAAGCATTTAACACTTTACTTAAACTTTAAAAAAAATAAAAATAAAAAAATGTTCATGAGAAACAAGTAGAAAAGTATAACAATCGATAAATCTTCCAAAAATTTAAATTTTGGAATGTTAATTTTTGACTGCTGAACTTTTCAGCGTTGTTATTACACAAAGGGAATAAAGTGACATGTGATAGATTTTAGATGAGGCTATTGTTCTATTTCCAGGTATGGCCTATGGTATGTTGACCACCCTACCACCAGTGTATGGGCTCTACATGTCCTTCTTTCCAGTTATTGTTTACTTTTTCTTGGGTTCATCAAAGCATATATCCATTGGTGAGTAGATATTATTAAAGCTGAGCCTCTGGTTGTGAAGTGATTAAGTCTCTTGCCTTTCTATCTAGAGGAAGCAGATCTCTGTTGTGCTTCAATTTTAAGGATAAGTCATTTTGGACATTGAGACCTTGTTGTCACTTGTCTACTGGCTAGATTTCAAAGAAACTTGGTACATTTTATAAAATGGCATGCAAACCTGCAATTAGTATGCGCTGGTTTTAATCCATTTGGCAAAACATGGGCAGCTGTCACAACAAATGACTTGAAATTTATACATGAATATTTTTGGATAACATTTTATAAGGCATGCCTTATATAGAAAACATGTTACATGTTTAAAGTTTTCAATTTTCTACTTGGGTATTCATTACACCAATAGCCTTGACTTGCAATGAGGAGATAAACCTTTTGTGACAAAATGTCATTTTCCATTAAAGGAACATTTGCTGTGGCCACTTTGATGATTGGCTCAACTGTATCAAAGGGTTATGCATCTGTGGGACACGGGACAACTGTGCCTGAACCGTCTGACATTAATTCGACCAAATCGACCAAATCAAACGATACAGGATCTATGGGCATGGAGTCTGAAAAGGGCATGTCTGAAGAGGAGTTAGCCATACGTCTACAGTTTGCCATGTCTCTCACATTTATGGTTGGAGTTATACAGGTGTGAACATTAACATGAGCTAAAGTGCAACATTTACATGAGCTAATTAATACCATTTACATGAGTTGAAGTACAATATTCACATGAGCTTAAGTACAACATTTGCAAGGGAGCCTCCGTGGCCGATTGGTTATAGTCGTTGACTTGCAATCTCTCAGCCCCTCTCCGCTGTGGGTTCGAATCCCGGTCTGGGCACTTCGGATT
>JAULCC010181448.1:251-10929 GCA_032358795.1 Nuttallia obscurata | reverse complement strand
ATGCTGTTTACAGAGGCTTCAACGCTTGTTACTTATATGCGAGCGTAGATTTTAGTCAAACAGAAAATTTGTTGTATTACACCTTTGACAATAAATGACCGGGTTCCAACAGAGAACATTAAAACCCGAAGAGAATGTAATTGCAAAACTGTTCTATGTTCTTCATACTTCTATATAATATAGAGTAGCATGGCTCTCAAGTATCGACCATCTGAAGGTGATAAGGCGAGACATAATTTAGCTTTAAGTATTATCAGTAAACATGCTCCATAACACACGTTATAACAATGTTGCACTGCTTCGCACACGTTAACGAAAGTTTCATTA
Organism: Nuttallia obscurata; assembly: GCA_032358795.1. Classification (NCBI taxonomy): domain Eukaryota; kingdom Metazoa; phylum Mollusca; class Bivalvia; order Cardiida; family Psammobiidae; genus Nuttallia; species Nuttallia obscurata. Next base: position 10,602 of record JAULCC010181448.1, on the reverse strand, counting down.
TAATAAATCATGGAGCGTTATTGTTTAATTAATCTCAATTAGTGCTTGCCCAGGACATAAAATTGATTTTAAATCTATAAACTTGACAACTACTAGATTAATTACTTGTCATCCTCATCTATGAATGGAATAGCTGAACAGCTGGTGTGGCAAAACTGTGTTTAATGCATAAAATAAACAAGCTTTTCAACACTAGTATGTTTTCAACGAATGCAAAACGAGACATTACAGCATAATCAGTCACGCTTGATTGCAAGCATTAAGACGGCGTTTCGTTGTATTTAATAGGTTGTACAAAACAATTCAATATAATATGTCAATTACAAGAAATAGAACGTCCCGAAAGGTTTGCATCTGATACTAGGACCACCAGTCACGGGCCCTGTGTCAATGCTTTTCACAGAAGGATGGAATGAAATTCATTCGGCGGTACACAGGTATACTGTATATGGCACTTTATTAAGCAGGACCTAATACCTTGCTAACCTTAGATTCTAGACGGACTGGACGATCAATTCTCTAAACTCAACATGTGTTTTAAACACTGCCTATAAGTTTGAAAACTGCATAACAAGCCGACGGACAAACAGCACTACCTTCTTCCAACACGTTGCCTACCGATATACTGCTGTAATAAATTCTCATACAGCTTAGCACTGAGGACTAGAAGGGTTTTTATTAGGCTTCCACGTTCGAGCACAGTGCAGCAAGACTTTTGGCACAATTATAGGCAAAAATGGTGAAGTCATTACATTCTGTTAAATTAGCCCGCGAGTGCTAATGACAAGACATGCTTGAATACATATAACGATAGTCAACAGAATAAGGTTCCGTTCATCCTGACTAAACCTAAGTCTCGCCTAACGTATGCCAGATTAATGCCAGAGGCTCAGAAGCCTATTCATGGAAAAGCCTATGGTTGCCTGCTGATGGCTCAAATCACATCTGGACATGTATGCCTGTTCGCCGAGCTTTGGGAATGAGATTGCATGCTTGTTCTGTCAGTGCGAGAATTCGTGATGCCATACATACTAGAATATGAGGCCAACATTTGTCTTCAGAAGCACAGCAGGCGCCTGCTCATCGGTAATTAGCCCAAACAACTGCAAAACCAGCAATTCCATTTACCTTATAAGCTGTAGTGTCTGTGGCAAAGAGTATGCGGTATAGACGAAGCTGCAAATAAGCCGCCGAATGAATCTACACATATCAGACTGAGGACAGGACTCAAATCCTGAACACTTAAGCGTAAATCAGCAGTCTTTATCGGATATTGCTCTATGTGGCTCTCTGCTTATTGCAGAAGGGGTTTTAACTGTGATACTTTTCGTACTTGTACAGCAGTTTAAAGTATATATTAAGACTAAATTTAAAGGATTGTCAGATGAAAACAAATTAAACCTTATAGAGATGTCGTAGTGAAGATGGGTATACATATATATTCGCATGTTTGGTTTTGTTTAAAGGGTGTTTTGACCGGTTGAAAGTATAGTCTTTTTAAAACTGTACATACAGTGAACTTTCTATAACTATACTGTCCTTAAAAATCACACAGATAAGTATTTACTATAACTTAACCTCCACACCTCACAACAATGATAATTTTGATTTCAAGTGCTTTTTTTGGGTAGAATTTCATAGAAGTCAATGAGCTATCTATACTTGATATTCAACCTTATACTATCCAATGCCAGACATACGCCTCTTGTAGAAAGTTCGGTCATTTTACCTTCGAATTCAATGCGTATTACAAAATTTGATACAATCATTCATATTCGCTTTTTATGTCAATGATTTAAAGCATACAATAACATAATTGTAGTAGCTGTGTTTGGCTCCAGCGTAATATATATTAACATCAATAAACGCATGACTGAAATACTGTTAGAGCGACGTTAAATTCCAAAAAACAAACAAACAAAAAACGTAATGAACGTTTTACTAACCTTCGACTACTAAGACAAATAACGTGAAATGTTAGTCTTTGGAAGGTGCAAAGTATCACATTCCATTGGCTATGGTCAATCTTTAGCATGTGCCCTACAACAAATATTGCAAATATAATTGTAAGCCATTTAACACAGTCCAATACAACCAAAGTAAACTATTCCTATTACAGCATTGATGTACAATTAGTTTGATGTAGATGTAGTTTTGATATTTTAGTTTCAAAGTAATTTTATTTAATAAGTGAGAAATGTTTACTCTGTAGACACGATTGAATAACACCGATGTAATACTTAACAAACTGTATTCTTTTTATCACATGACAATATAACAAGAGATTAATAAGATTGGTTTTGTGACGTCAAGGTTATTATATGTAACGTCTTGTGTGCATAAGAAAATACGTGATGAGTATATTACACTGGAAATAAGCAACTTCATGTGATAAATTATAGAACTGATACTACTGTGCATGTAAATAAATGTGTATGCATTATTATTGATGTAATGTATAAATTAATTTATTTACTTCATGTTCTCATGTTATAACATGAACTGAGTGAAATAAAAGAATTTGGAAAAAATAATATGAATTTGAAACGTTGAGGTGTTACGAAAATTAATGTCGGGACTGTACCGGAACGGTCCTATGTTGTTCAACATTAATTACATCTAGCTGCCATCTCAATAAAATTACCTTCCAGCAGTACTTCAGATAGTTTGATTAATAATTAGGATCTGATTGAACATGAAAATAAGCTTGCCACCTCCCAAACCGGCATTAATAGAGTTAGCAACGCCAGAATAGGCTGCTTTTAATATGTAAATTACGATGTAACGAAGGACGGCAAAATGTTCATACACCGATCAGAGTGAGTTGATTAATTGTCTGATCTGGGCTTAGATTGATTTCAAAAGAAGATTTATGCAACCATGGCGCCAACATGGTTAATTGAGAAGATAATAGTTAAAAAAGGACCAAGATATGGTTTTATTAACCAATGGTTGTCTGGCTTATTTAGTAATAGTATAAGAAAAAGAAACGTTTCCAATCATATGAGTTAAAGTGATAACAGCTAACCTTTAAAATTTGTTAATGTCATTGTCATATAACAGAACGTGACCTTTATAGTGTGTGAGTTGTTAAGGTTTTATTTTTTGCAATTTTGATATAAAACTCGCCGTAATACCATAAATGTTACTGTCCCATCCGATTTGACATGTGAAATTGTACCACACGTGCCTTGACTCGGTACACAGTTGTGGGTGGGTGACAGTGATGTATAGGTTTACTGAAATGATTCTTACTAAAGATAAATCATAAAAAAATGGAAAATGTCTTTCTTTTTACAGTTCAGAAAATTTCTGACTAAAGATGTTATACGACATTGTTGATTCATTTGATATACGTAAGACATCTATATTTACGTTTTAGGTAAGAATAGCTCCCCTTTAAACAATATTATTTTATATGTATACAACTGTTGTTGTTTTATATGAAGCCTACTAAACTTTCGGGATTTAAAAAAAATACAATAAGCCATCCAATAACATGTTGTTTGCCACAGATTTTAATGAGGTTTTACATTAATCCTGAAATGCATAGATGTTAAAGACCCGACTAAATAACTATTTGGTTGAAACATTTTTAATTGCCAATACACAACCTCAAATGTATGCAGTGTTACACAATTTAAAAGACTGAAACGAAAGATATAATGCCTTTATAGTTTTTTCTCCAATTAAGTATAGCTATCAATTCGTCGGATCTGAACTTTGTTAAAAGTATACAATTTTGTGCTTCTTGCTAAACAATATTTTTATTTTGAACATTTTCAATGTTCATATTGTTTATTATGGGCTTCTACTTTATAGGCTATAAACACAGCTTGTGTGATAAATGTCGAATAAAAGGTAGTTGTGTTTTAGATCCAATGCATCGGAACTGTTTATAGCCTGCGTCTTATACAACTCTTTTGCTTACATTGACACAACATTTATTTATATAGCCATGAATTGCAATCTAGTATTATTCGAGGGCAGCTGGTTCTCAGTTAGCTTGTTTATGGTACAGACACTTATTATACTTAATACGTATGTTATACGTTAGCACACCTGTAACTTACTTACCGAAATTCCAAAATTAACTTTAAACACAGCTTTCCGATTCAACTCTAGTTAAAGACAAACACGCCAAAGTAATCATTCTTTCACCAAGTGAATATTCGACGTAAAACGCTTACCAGGTTATGACACTAATTAAACCAAAATAAAATACTAGTTAAATAAAATTTGCTTCAACTAATTCTATATGACAATTAGAGTAACGTGATCTTGATTCCATGACTGCTAAAACTTGAGCGCAGCGTTAGCGTGGTTGTAAGTCTGTTCGTTTTGGCTCTACCAAGAAACTAATCCGCAGTTGCTGCCATGGAATAAAATAAATTAATATTGATGTCAGAATAGGATGGCGCACGTCTGTGTCGTATATCACAACCCATGCATACAGTGACAAAAATTGCAGCTTTATATGCATCTGTATGTGTAATAGTTATGGTATTTACAAATACGTACGAAGCAGAACAAGTATTCAAGGTTCTAGGCCGACTGAACACATACATAATGTTGCACAATCCCTAGCGCCCCTTCCATATATCGAGTGGAATAGCCGGGAGAGCTTTCAAACACCGAAGACGTCGAAAAGAACAGCTCGGAAGAACTCTTCCTCTTCGGACAGATCTTCCGGCAATCGAACAGACTAAATGTCTTGATGTTAGAGATGCGCTGGAAATAGAGGTGATTTTTTTAGCAGCCTCGTGCAAAGTTAAACCTTACTTACCAAACCTATTGAACAAACCTCACACCTTTCATTCATACTATTTTATGTGTGCTACGCGTATTGCGATATAAGTTAATATTCCAAGAGGGCGCATTTTGAAATGATAAATTAATAAGAATGAATATCAGTGTATGTACTCATACAATATGGCAATATAATTAAAATAAAACCTTTTGATATTCAATTAAATAAATTACATCTGTTTTACCTGTTTTAAATGTTTGTTGTTGGTTTTTTTTGGAAGTTAACTTCGCTTTAACACAATTTCTGTCATATCGCGACGTCCAGGTCATTACAGTTGGAGGAAGAACCCGTGGGACCTCTGTACACTATTTCAGACAGAGACTGTACCCGGGTACAACCACCGACCTACCGCAAGCCAGCAAGAATGCTTCCTCACTTTAAAAATCCGAAGTACCCAGACCGGGATTCGAAATCACAGCGGTGAGGGGCTGAGAGATTGCAAGTCAACGACTCTAACAACTCGGGCACGGAGGCCCCTTGTTTTAAATGTGTTTTGTTGTTTGATTATTCACTTTTAGTTAAACAAGTTGATTTATTGAAGCCTGCAACACAATAAAACCGAAACGTGTGTAAATATTACTCACCCAATACCACACTTATATGTACCTCTAAGCGTAGGGAGATGTTTACATAGTTTATATTTATATGCATAATAAAGCTCAAACTCGCAAAAAAACGAATTTTGCCAAGTCAAAGGAGGTGTTTATGGCTATATCGGTTATCTAAAAACGTTACCTACCCTACCATAAATACGAGAAACACAATAACAAAACTTAAAGTCATATATTTATTAGAACGCTGTCGAAACAGACCAGATCCCTTTATGTATTAAAGGTTGTTGCTCACTTACCCATTATATGCACACACGTGGAGGCCATTACACGCATATTGGTACATAATGAATCTTACAGATTTATTTGATCATATTGCAAGAAAATTATTGATGCAAAGCATCAAAGGTCGCCGCTAAAGAATTGAATAATTGAATAAGAGCAAAGGAAACGTTTTGTTTTTATTAGATGAATATGCTCCTAGTGACCTTATAAAGGGGGAATCTAATAAACTTAAGTTGTATCCGGTCAGTAGAAGTGATTCCGCTTGTAGACTTACAAATTTCTGTGACGTGATACCGGAACTGTTTTACTCAATAAATAAAATAATTTTGAGTTGACTGTATCAAACTAAAAGCATAAAAATTACCTTTACTTTCTCTTGATCTAAAAAGAAGGATTTATACAAATATAGGTTCGGCCGAGCCTCGAACCAACGCCGATACGTCGAAAAAGTGTTGTAAGACCAATCCCTATACACACGCCGCTGTCGGGGATACTGTCTTTAATTGATTTTTATATACATATTGAAACTTAACGTAGGGAAGCCAAAAATAATCCGTAGACTGGTTTCAAATATTTTATTAGTCAAAATAGACCTTGACTGTTTGAAATCGACCACCACATGAGGGAATAAATTAAATAAAAAAAACAACTAAAAACATACCACCATCATACTTCTTTTGTAAAAATGTATTGTCAAGAGGTAAAATTATCTTGCATCGAATGATCTTGAAAATGATAAGTCACGTGCCCCTACATGAACAGAAAAAATCCCATTCTACAGTACGCCCCATTTCAGTGGGGCGACAACGAGACGCGTTCGTGATATTTAGCCACGGATGGAGGGTGTTCGATACTTCCGAGCTGCGGAATGTAAACAATACATCAGACTACAGTGACAACAAAAACAGGAATTAACACCTATCGATTTCATATAGTGGATGGAATTTCACACAGTAAACTACACGTGTTCCGTGATAGTTTTTATTAATGAATATGTACACAATCACTAAATATCGCGATTTTAACACGTTGTTGAGCTCTTTTATGGCTTTAAGAAAATAATATGTAAGACGTCAAATAAGGCGGAATGTATACTTACAAATGAATTTCATACTCCGTATTAATGAAATCTGTAAAGATGTAAACAAAGAAACTTATATTTGAAACTTGCTGAAATAGTTCTGTGATACAACAATATCGTGGCAAAGTGATAAACGTTATATAAAACAATATCGGTATGCTACATATGAAACTAAAAAGCTTTTTTGTATTTTTGTTGTTGTTGTTTCTTTTGTTTTTTTGTTGTTGTTGTTTTTGAGGAGGTATAATGTTTATCTAATCGAGTTCACAGGTTTTTTGTGACGACAACGAATCGAACCTGCGACCCTGTCATTACAAGCCAGACACTATAGCCAATAAAGAACATCGATTCATCCTTTAAGGTTGACATTTTTATTTTCTCCATCTACACAACAGTAGATATAAATAGGGTCGCGTATGGTGATCGGTTAAATAAACCAGTAATAAGATCCCTCACAATAACGATATCTCAGCATCAGTTTTCATAATTATCAAATTTGGTCATAAAATGTGTACTCACGGTCCGCCATTGTGCTCAGATACCTGTGCTCATATTTTAAAAGTCAGGTCGTAAAATCGGACCTAAAATCTGTCAAAGCGAGGTGATGAATTCAAGTCGGAGTTGTGTGGTCCGTTGCCACATCAATTTCCATATGATTTAAGGCTCCAAATTGACATCAGTTATTGTCAGAGAGTGAGTGTAGAGACGGTTTCTGTAGAGCAAGATATCACAATGGTTATTTATGATTGGAGAAGCTGGTTAGGTATCAGTCATCAGCCCTTACACATTTAAATTTTGTGATAAAAGAGCAATAAAGCCATAATAGAATTAATCCTGTACAGGAATGATGTTATCTAGGTCTACTTCCAAAGGTTACTTAGTATGTTTTTTACCTGTTGGGTATTTGTTTTATCTGTCAACGAGTTGGCTATTTCGTAAAGTCATTTTTATTTTACCCGAACACGGACCTTGTGGTGCCCTCGGTCAAAAGTTCAAATGATTTTGAGACGATGCCTGACAAGTTTAGCGCAATGCAGTTGCGACCAGTATAGACCCGAGTACTGGTATTAATGTATAATGTTTTAAATAAAGTGGAAATAAAGAAAATAGGACTAGCACTAAATTAAGAAATTTGTTTGTCAGGATTAGAGACATATATGTTCATATTTGGAAATTGTTCTTTTTTTAATATCCATCACACACGGTGTTTGCCTCATACGTTGACATGGAATCAGAAAAAGGCATTTTCATATATTACAACTATTTTATGAAATAATATTTAAGTGGCAAAAGCTTCATCAACAGACGGGCATCCTTAAATAGAGGATCCTACACGAGTTTTCATTTCGTATCCCCTTTTATTAAACGATTTACGAAAATATTATTAAGCGAGCCTTATAAAAGTTGACGAGTATATGATTTTTTAACACATTACAATACAATTAGAAGTTAATATGTTTCTTATATTTAACTAGAAACATAACCATGTTAAATTTATGACATCATCTTGTGTCATACATTCTACACTACGACGTCACACGTCGGTCATTATTATACATTAACTACGTTACGTATAAATTTTACGTACAGGTAGATCGTTTTACTAATCCTTAAATAAGCGATGTCATGTGACAACAAAATATAACTGATCATTATGTTGTACATCCATAATTAACTAATATCTGGTGGGACCTTTCGAAATGGTTACAAATTTCGTCTATTGTCTATTAGAGCGATGACGAGGAGAAGCTCCGTGTGTCTAACTCTCAGCCAAAATAAATGAGTATTTTGTTTATTTTGTTGTTGCAGTTGATATTGATGCGTTTGTGACGTAGTCCAGTAACTGATATACCCTACGAAACAGCGTGGATTTAGATGCTGACCAAATAGAGCAAAGCCACGTGGATTCCAGAATTATCTTAGGTAATTGTATTACGTTCATGGTGTACGTCAGAAGCATGCAGAAAATATTCCCGCGAACAGTAAACGCGTGATCTTACGTATGGGGGAAATATATTCGTATAAAATGCGTATTTTACAAAATATCTGCTCATATTGTGTGTTGGGAAATATTCCGAACTATATTTAGTGTTTGGAATAAAATATATTAGATACTTGAAACAGCTGATTTTCTTATACGGAAAAATATCAGTCGACATGGACAAGACACAGTGTTTTGTATGATGAAGTGATTCTGTGATTTGTGTAAATGAACATATTATTCGATATGTCAGATTTGTTTACAGTTTATTTAGAACATACATTTTACGGTATGTAAATTAATAGTTTTTTTGTTTGTGAAAACTCATATATTTTGCACTACCTGTGCAACCAATGGATTTTCGTTAATGATGTGAATATGGGGTTCTAAGTGTGTGTGTGTAGGGGGGGGGTGTTGAAAAACCCATAATGGAGATAAAATGCATTGTGTTTGGGAAAGATGATATTCAGCATTTTTATATAATGCTTTATCCTATAAATAACTTGCTTATTTGATTATATAACATTTAAATAGTTAACTACTGATTCCAACTGGAAATAAATTAACTTTGGTTAGAGAGATACATTAGTCGATATTGTAGAATCCTTATATTTTGATTTAGAAAATAGAAACATATAGAGAGTATTACATGAGAGGTCATTCAATAATATTAAATGGTTTTCCAAGATTGACCATTTCGAGACTTGACGAGATTTTATCAATTTTAGTAAACGAGTTGATATATTTCCATTTGATGACCACACATGTTATATTCCATTTGTATCACACAATTCAATTCACCGAGTAACAGCGCTAAATATTGTACATGACGTTGGTAAATAGCCGGCCTCTTTAAACGCTATTCGTTGTGACGTTACGTCATAAAATTTGCAGTAATCATACTGTAGTTATATAAATTATAATAAAACTATTTCGTGATGGTGACATCATTTATCATATAAAAATGATTTTTTGAATTGAACTAATTCTGCAAAAGGAAATAATAATTTAGAAATAAGTGATATGTTGTTCTAGAAAGTATGATACGCCTTTGTTGTTGTTGTTGTTATTGTTGTTGTTGTTGTTGTTGATGTTAGGTTGGGTGTGGCTGTTAACATCGTGTTGAAATTAAATTACTTATCTGTACTGATAAGGAAGTACTACAGCTAGTTTAAGAAACCTGTATTTGGGTAACTCGTTGTTAATTTGTCATTCTTACAGTCTGCATGTCACATTAATTTAATTTAGAAAAAAATATTTGCACGTCTAATTATCACGTTGAACTTAGTGCGCTTACCTTTTATACCTACACGACTGTCAACAACTCACGGGCAGTTTGGCATATGCATAGTATTTCACTTATCTAACTTTACGGGAGTGCGTTTTCGTGCATGTAACAAAAAGCATGTATATGCATACGTGCTAGTGTCACGGGGTTCTACAGCTAAAATTAACTAAAATAAGAATAAACTCTTGACACGGTTGCACGGGATACGAAACTTACCAGAGGGCCGATTTAAGGGTTAGCATTACGACTGGTTTGTCGGTGTCAGGTTATAATGTGGCCGTACACTGGGCACGTAAAAAAACCATAGAGCTCTACAGAGGAGTTCTGTGCACCCGCTTCCCTCTCTCTCTCTCTC
>JAULCC010181337.1:0-13100 GCA_032358795.1 Nuttallia obscurata | reverse complement strand
AGAAGATGGAAATCCCTATGTGCATATATACCAAATAAATGGAAATAATTCGGTATGTCTAAAGTACCAAGATCTGTCTGCCAGATCTGAATTCTCAATTACCAATTTGATTAAACACAGTTCTTCTATTATCTTATTACCACAAGTTTTTTTTGTGCTCCTGAAAGGTGGCATAGAGTAATCAAACTGTCGGCTGTATCCAAGACTTCAGATCAATATTTTGAGAATATATAGGCCCAGGAACATCAGACCTTGTAGACAGGTTGGTAATGACCAACAGTTGAACCCTATTGCTTTTGAGGTCATTGGGACAGAGGTCATGGTCCTAGTGGCAACGAGCTAAAAACTTTTTTTGATCCATAACTGAAGAAAGCTTAGGCAGGACTTCAAACTTGGGATACAGTTTGGTGATGACCAGCTCATGGACCCTGTAGTTATTATTTTGAGTTAAATGGGTCAAAAGTTTTGGTCATGAGCACTTTGAGCTAATAAATGATCAGCTTCTGATGGGCACTTGCACCTAGAACCCTCATACTTGTAAGGCTGTTTGAACACAAGGCCTTAGGGGCATTTCTCACATTCCTTGGATAATGATGCTGGTTTAATCTTTTTAGACTAATTAAAGTTTTCATAAATGTAAAATTAAACTCCCAAAATGTGACCTTATAAATTCCTTATATTTAATTATTCTTAAAGAATAATGTGTGAAAAGATTTCTGCAAAAACCTCAATGATGAAATTTCTGACTAAATTAAAACTTTTTTAGAGTTTTTTGAAATTGTTTTATATATTTATTTGAAATATCCTATTCCATTTGTATTTATATTGTATTTTAATATACTCTTGCCAGGGCATGCTTGTTAAAACTATTGCCCACAAGTAATGACAAACTTGATTTAATGTGCTTTTAGTTGTTGATATGAAGATCCCATAATCTTTTTTTTTATTTTTTTCAGGCGTTGTTAGTTAACAGAGAATTGGTGAATCGGAAGGTGGTGAGATGGGTGGAGTTGATGTCATAGATACATATTTATAATCAACACCATAAATTGTACAAGTCCATCAGTGTTGTAAGCTTACCCACATCTTTCTTCCAGTGTTAAAACAAATCACCCACATACATCTGTCACACTTAAAATATTCTTGTAATCTGAAAGGTACATGTGAATTTGCTGTTAAGAAGCTGTGCCTCAAAGGTTTTGTTTGCCTCCAGAAAGAAAAAACACCATGGGAGCTGCCGGAGATGGAATTACTAGACCTTGGGATGAGAGATGCTATGTTCTAGAGAGAAATGCTGTACATTACCAGGAGGACTGATTTCAGAAGCCACACTAGTTAGCCTTAGAGCAGATAAATCTGTAGATGATGGTAGAAAATGTGGGTGAAGGGTTCTTGTCATATGGTGGAAGGACCAGGCTTGTGCTAGCTGGAAGCAGTGTTTACAACACTGTAATTTCTAAATTTGCCTTAAAATGGTTTGAAAGGGAAAGATGTTTTTCAAACTGATCAGTTGATCAACATAGGACTTTTAGGCTATAAGAATAGAAGTCACAGGCCTAGGCAGTGTTTATAAAAAAAAAAAGAGAGAAATAGATTTAGGAAAGGTTACTATGCCAAGCAAGGGTGTAGTGGGATACGGTGTCTGCCTTAGACTCGGGAGGTTGTGGGTAATGCCTTGAAGGAGGCCTTCTGACCATCATTAGATTTCAAATAATGATTTTACCCAGAAAGTGGACATGAGAGTGTTTCTACAAGCCACAGGCGTTCAGCATAATAGAGCTAACATGAATGAATTAATTGAAACTAGGAAGGACAGTACATATGAGTAAAGTGATTACATCATGGTGTGAAAGTTATCGTGAAATGTCAAGTTTGTTGACTTAAACATTTTTCAGCCAAGGCCTGTAGGCCCAGGGTAGAGGCAAATTTAGTCAGGGCCACTGTTGTGGAATGGTTAACTGAAATTCGGCTTTTTATTGTGTGATTGTGTTGGTAAAGTTTGGAAAGCTAGAGTTTTACATTTACATAAAATGTGTGTATTACTAGATGGATACTGACATTTGGTGAAAGGAAGACTTTATTGAAGGTTAAAGTGATTCTGTTTGTTTGATTTGGAGTGAAATATTGTAGCATACATGTTGCAGATGTATTCAACTATTAAATGGCCTAGACTATATATTTATGTAAATATAGATACCAAAGCTAGTTTTCAGAGTTCTCATAGTCTCCTTTTACCCATACAATATTAAAGGCAGTGAAGGTTACATAACCAAGGTTCTTCAAACAGTTATTTTATTTTTATTGCTGCATCTCTCAATGTTTCAACAGATTGAATATATTTTCAAGTGTACAGTTTGCCAAAGCTAAAGAAAGATTTTTGGATAGTCAAATTATTATCAAAGAAGTTATTGCTGAATGGTAGATAGTTCAAGTGTCATTTCTTAAGAAAGTTAAAACACTTGTAAAGGAAATTGTTTCAGGCCTGTTAATGTTCAGGATAGTTTCTGATCCATTTATAGTCTTGTCTAGACTGCAGAATCATAATTATTTTACTATTAAAAAGAAACATAATTATTATGCAATTAACAGGATCATATGCTCATATATTTGACCATTAACTGGAATTTCACAGTCATGGATATTTGGCAATTGACAGGATCATGTGTATTTGGCCATAAACAGGAATTTTAGTCGTATATTTGGCCGTTAACAAGAATTTCACGGTCATGGATATTTGGCCATGAACAAGACTTTCAGTGTTTTAAAATATTTGGCTATTAACAAGACTTTCAGTGTCATATATATTTGGTCATTTATAGGATTTTCAGTGACATAATTTATTTTGCTATTAACAGGACTTCATGTTCTCAAAAAATAAAATATTTGGCTACGAAAACAGTACTTTCAGGACCTTAATTATTTGGCCATTAAAGAGATACGTGTGCATATCATGCAATGCTCTGCGGATAAACTACAGTAAAAACCATGATAGCAGAGGAATTATCTGACCAAATTTGTACATGAGTCAATTTTCTTTGGAAATTTCCGAATTTAATTGCTTTTCATGCAAGGTCACTGTAGCCTTAATTATGGACCTAATGACCTCAAAATCTACAGGCGTCATATACAAACCATGTTCAATCATACTGGCAATTTTGAAGACCGTAGATTTAAATGTTCAATAGTTATTAATAGTATAAGCTAAGTCTATCGAAATAGAAAATTTCCTGAAAATTAGCACATTAGCTACATCTTAATTTTTGTATATACTTTGAAAACTAGTACGGCGACATGAATTTCTGTACATTTTCTCTATGTATGATATCAGCTATACAAATGTGGAATTTGAAGAAATTCTTATGTCTAGTTTTCAAATTATGCACCTTTTGTGTGCAATTTTTTTCTCGTAAAATCAGATGTATCATTGGTTATTTATAGAACTTAGTTTATCTTCATTGGAATACATACATAATATGCCATCGGTCACATTTTCTAGAGCCTGTTTACAAAAAAGTAAGAACGATGACCCCACTTTTTTGTTTTACCATGATGGTTATATATGTTTGATATACTACTTCTGCAAAGTTTCAAGCATTTCTTATGTCAAATTCAATTGGGAGAGTATCCCTTTAACAGGAATTTCTTGGTCATTAAATAAGATATAATGCCATATACAGGATTTTCTTAGGATGATAAATATTTTGCCATTATATGGCAATTAAGAAATGTTCGGCCATATGCAGGCTTGTTGTAACATCATATACAGGAGTGAATCAAGAAGCATGAAATTTTCTGGTGAAAAAACATACCAAAGAGAAGTATTTACTCCAGGGTAACAGTTAATTGAATATGTAAGAACTTTTTTCAACCATTTTGGAAGTGAGTGTGGTAGAAGTATTCATCTAGAAATTGGGAATCTCTTTAGAGATGAATAGGAAATAGAGGTCTCTTTAAGATGAAATGTTTGTAAATTGTACAGTTGATGGAGGCTTGAAAGGACAGATAAGGCTAAGTTCTATCATTCTTTTCTCACACTTTTGAGAAATGATTGTTATACAGTTTTATTCAATAGATTTAGGGTTGTTGTTTATCTTGGTAATAGGTCGGTGACATTTTGAGTATTTTAAGAATTCTGAATATTAGCTTGGGTATCATATTATACAGTAACAGTGCTGGAAGAACCTGTAGGTTGGTTCAATGTTTATAGATACATATGTATAGTCTAGTGAGATACCAGGGTGTGAGTGATTTATAAATGTAATCTTATGGAGTGAACAAATGTTTTTTTTTTAAATAAGTTTAGTTTTTGAATAGTTTAGTTTCTGTTTTATTATGTGCTAACTCATGTTATTGTTAGAATTGGTAAGGTCTCTTTACTTTTTTAATTTTTTTTAAAGAGTTCCTATGTATATGTGTTTAGTTACTTCGTCAATACAGCTGTTGGAGGATTCCAGATTATTTATCACATTCTTGATAAGGCCACTTAGAGAGAGGGTAATACAGTGTATATGTATATTAAAAAATGATTATAAAATTCTTTCTATTCAATCTTGTTAAAGATTTCCTGTTTAAGATTGCATGAAAATATGTTTTATATAATGTTATCAATTTAGGTTATGGCCATGGGTATATTTTACAGATCAGGTTTGTTTGAAATATGGTATACATTGGTAATTATGTAGAAAGTCTAACTTTTTCACTGTCTGCCCAGTATCACCTTTTTGCCACTTAAGGTTCAGTGCTATCGGCGACAATCTAGGTAATTTTTAGCAAAAAAATAAAGGTCGCATAAATGTCATCATATCTGATATTTAAAAAATAAATGCAGACTTTTAAAGGTAAAATGTATTGACATTATGACCTCAAAGAATCATTAAGATATATCAACAAATTTCAAAATGATAAGCCTTTTTTTTTTTTAATGATTTCCTAAAAATAAACTTGGCACTGAGAAGCAGAAAGTTTGCAGTGAAAGAAAAGATTTGTTTAACCTTTGGCCAAACAGCACAAGTTCATTGGTTGGATGGTTCTACCCATGAAAACACCTTGGGTTCTTCCTCCACCATTTAGAGGTGGAAAAGTCGCCATATGACCTGAACTATGCGGGTGTGGCTTAAAACCCATGTAAACAAACAAACCTGAAACAGAAGCAGGATGATTAATTCCCTAGAAATCTATTAGTTTGCATTGCATAATGTCCCAAATATCTCTCCTAAAACATTTACATATATATTTAGGCAGCATGATAAATAAAATTGCTAATTAGACAGCAGACTATGAATACAGTACAAGTGAAGTCTTGTTGGTTTTTTTTGCAAGCTCCTTTGACTTCTATGTCAAAGCTTTCCCTTGACAGATCATCAGAAACATTTACCATAAATTGGGATATTTTGGCATCGACATATTTTGGCCACTTTTGCCCAAAAAAGCTTGTGTTATATATTGGCCGGTCTAATTTTTGCCATTTACCATTTAAGTGGCGAAAATTCAAATATCTAACTTATTCAAATGAGCCATTTAAATTATCTGTGTAACCACTGATATGCTGTGCCAATAATTTGGAAGAATATAATTTTTGGAACACTGTAGAAACATACCGAAATATAATCAACAATTGCCGCAGTGTATCTGTCGTATTCCTGATTCCATAAAAAAGTAATTCTGTTTGATATAGTCAATCAAAATAATCACTTTCAGTAAATGAACTAATGTAAAGATAAGTTGCGCATCTTCTTGTTGATAAATTCAAAATGTTGTGAGATTTTCAAAAATATGACATAATAATAAAAGGTTGTTAAACTTTAATATTTTTATAGCCTTCAAGCATTCTTTAAATAACTTGGCAATAACTTGTCTGAAGGGAATCAGATTCAGTGAATTTTGACAGCTACAGTATTTAGAACATTTCATTTCATGAGGAATTTTACTGTACAAAGGCCATTGATATCCATGTGAAATTATCTTATAAATTAGAAAATGTGTAGTCCAGAAGATATTTGAATAAATGACACTGTAGGAATAACTAGTCATTACCTATTGCCCCATATGTTAATTCAGATCATGGTGCCATTATGAATTTTACATGCAGTGAAGTTGGTAAATTAAAACTAACTCACCTCAGAGCTAAAGATCCATTATACTTACAGCCGTCCAGCACTGATCATACATTATTTCATGTGCCCAAACTTTACAGTTAGCTTGTGGAAGATCAGTGGGTTCTTACCAAAAGACCCAAGTTGAAAGCCTTTATAAACAATAAAACAAACTTAAACCAAGTAGTATTAAGTCATTATCCCAGATGCTTTCATTCAGCAGATGAAGACCCTGCATACTTGTAACTTGCTTCAATTGTAGGCCACCCATTCTCAGGTTGACAAAGTAAGGAGGATACTGCTTTCTGTCTACACAAAATATTCTAATAACTGAATGTCATTAAAAAAGCTAAATACCTGTAATAAAGTTTTATGATATATCTCCAGTATGGTAAAAATGACACATGGTAGTTGATAGTGGTAGCTCTGTAGGTAGAGTGTTGGTATGATAAACTGAAGACGCTGGATCCAACAACTTTTCTTCTTTCAATAAACTACCCTGGTTGGGTGTCAGGATAGCGCAGTGGTAACACACTCGCTTCTCACCAATGGAACTACAGTTCAATTCCCGGCAGGAGCTAGTATGTAAGAGGGTTATGTAGTTGTCTCCCGTCAGGACATATAGGTGTTCCCCGTGTTCTCTGGTTTCCTCTGACAAAAAAGACCCCAAAAATGCATCTATCCGTGCCAACGAGAGTGATTGATATAAGTTGTAAGAACTTAATTTGCAATTGTAAAATAAATAAAGTTTAAACTTATTTTTAACCCTGGTTACAAACATATATGGTTACATTTGTTGACCAAGTGGTGCTGTATTTAATTTAAAGTACTGTTAAGATTAATTTGACTCTAGTTAGCTATTTTCTGATTTTGCCGGCGTTTTTATATTTTTTAGTGCTAATGTTTTGATCTCAGTTTTAAGTATGATAAGAAAAACTAAATGGTAGTACTTCAAAGGTCCTGCCATCTAGGTGGAAGCTTGTCTTGTCTCATTTATATGGAATCCATATTGATAAGTTATATTCATGAACTGTATTATAATGGCTACTCTTCTTTTAATGATTTATATAAAGTTGTAAAAATGGGCGTTGCCTCCTACTTCTTATGTCATGTGACCTAGACTAATTGGAGAAAAAAACACTTGATACTCAGGAGAAGTGCAGATATTTTTATCCCTCAGAAATCACTACTCATAGAATTATCAGAAATGGCATCTTTAGATTAAGGCACAAGATTGAGTATGTGAGTTTGATGTTATGTTTGGATGTGAATAACAAATTAAAACATGGGCAAAGCATTTTTTAGTTTTATCAAAATGTGCATCGGACACACAACAGCAGTGTGAATTTTTATCAAGGTTGTACCTATATAAAGTATGAGTGGGGACTTGGCCCTTGACTCGAAAGTTTTTGGCTCTGCACTGGTTCGGGCTTGGGGTTTTGCTAAGGCCATGCAATCTTTCAGTTTAGGAAGTTTCTTAGAGGGTCAATGGTTCTACCCAGGGACACCCGGGAGCTTCCTCCACCTTGAAAGTAGCCATATATGACATAAAATGTCTTCATGGACACCTACACACACATCTCCCTTCTCCTTATTTACAAAAGTCTTCACATGGCCCTTTACAACTGTGGGTTCAAATTCTACCTCGAGTCATATAATATGTCCTGTAAGGAAGCTTTCAGGACGCCGGTGTTCCTATTCAAGGTCATCTGGGGTCTTTCACCATCATGATGCCATACAACAGGAACTGTGTTGTGGTGACTTCAAAAACCTAAATCAACAAATTTGGAAAGTCTCATAATCATATATACTTACTGAGGAGGATATTTTGTTCAGTAGGGAATCTCTTTGCAAAACTAGCGTATGAATTTTTTGTTAATATCTAAGGTATGGTTTATCTTTTAAAATGGTAGCCTTCATATGGAATTTTAACTTCACCTTAGCCGAAGGCTCATGGTGGGCTATTGTGACAGGTCTTTGTCCGGCATCCCCGGTCTTTGTCCAGCATCCGGCTGTCAACATTTATTTCAAATGACATGTCCTCCTAAATGGCTTAGCCAATTTTGATAAAACTTTACAGGTGTTGGTGGGTGGCTCCTTTCAAAGCTGTTCCAAGAAATGAATTCTATGCAGAACTATGGTTGCTAAAGCAACAGAAAGAAAAACTTTTAAAATCTTCATGTTCAAAACTAGTGGCCAGATTTGGAAACTTTTTGGCACAAATGTTCTTTGGGCTACCCTCTACCAAGATAGTTAAAATTATTTGGATGAGTGAAAACAAACATGTGCACCATCAAAGTATCATTTATGTGAAAACTGCCCTCTGAAACCAAATATGCTAGAGCTAAGATATTTCATGAGTAACATCATTTACAGGTCCTCTAACAAATGAGTTCCTGGTGCCCCTGTGGTCAGATTTGACCCCACCCAGAGGCCTCCTACTGTACATAGACTTGCATGGTGAAAACTTAATCTCTAGAACCATACATTCTTGGGCATATAGGTTTTATTTGGAACATCAATTGTTGTGTATTGAGCCAGACTTTTGTGTATTAAAATAGTTTGGCTGCCATCAGGTGAGCACCTTCAAGGCTTGTTGTGTGTGTTTATGATGTCAAGGAGATAGAACAATGGTTGCCATGTTACTGCATTTCAGTTTCTCCTGTGGTTATGAGCTTCTCCATACATACTTTGAAAATGGAATGGATGCATAAAACTTTAAAACCATAAAACCTTCACCTACGAAGAAGTATCAAATTCATTTTTCACGCTAATTTGTATTTGTTGTAAATCCATGCAGAACATAAAAGTTTTTTCACCCAACACAATCAATTTTGTTGTTCACATTAGAAAAAATAATAAAAAATTGAAATTCCTTTTTCCAATCATTTTATACATAGGTTGTGTATATGCAGCATTAAATGGTAAAAGCCATTGGACTGGGTTGTCATCTTAGTCTTTATATAGCACAACTGCACTTTTTAGTCAGCTGATATTCTGCGTACTTAAGACTAGAATTGTAATCTGATTTCTCTGTATCATGTCAGTTCTACCCTTTGACTTTTCAAGTGGACTTATTAATAAAGTAAAACTGCCATATGGGTATTTTGTCTTGTTTTGAATTCCAGCTGAGCACAAAGTGCTGAAGATGAAGTTTTTGACATTTTCTTTATTTATCTTTATTTACTGGATTTTTATGCCCCCACCACTAAAGGAGGTGGGGTATAGATTGTCCGTTGGTCCATACATCTGTCCCACCCGAGATGTTTGTGGAACGCATAACTCTCAAAGTATTTGTACTACAAACTTGAAACTTCATGAAAATATCATTCATGGTGTGAACTTGTACACCTAGGTATTGGGCCTTTGTGGTTATAGTCATTGACTTGCAGTCTCTCAGCCTCTTACTGCTGTGTGCTTGAATCCTGGTCTGGGCACTTTGGATTTTCCAAGTGAGGAAGTCTTCCAGCTGGCTTGCGATAGGTCGGTGGTTCTACCCGGGAGCACCCTTTACCTGAAATAGTGCACAGAGGTCCCCCAGGGGCTTCCTCCACCTGTAATGAGCTGGATGTCGCGATATGACTGAAATACTATTAAAGCGATGTTAAATTCCAAATAAACAAACAAACACCTGGGTATTTTCATCCTAAACACTTTACAGTTATGGGCCTTGGTTTTGTAAAAAATATGGCATTTTAAGTTTTTGTCGCATGTAACTTGGAAGCTATTTGTGTTTGAATGATAAAGCTAGATGCTAGAGCTCAATATATTTCATTTGTTACATCAGTTTTTCATAATACGCTTATATGTTTCATAAACCCTCCCTAGGGAGGAGACAAATTTGACCCCAGGGTCATGATTTGAACCAATTTGGTAGTAGACCTGTATAGGATGTTAAAACTTAGCTTTAATATGTACAATTTCAGATGAGGGCTATAATCTGAGGGCCTTTAGTCCTTTAGTATGGGGCAACCAGTTTCCCCATGGTGTTTTCTTGGCAAACAGTAAGGGCCCAATATCAGGGTCACCTCCAACATATGAAGAAGTCACATATAGAGGACCAATTTCAAAAATTATTTTGTTTTCTCACCTGAGAGCCTGATACCATTTCAGCTATAAACAAGTAATGGCCCCTTGATAAACGTGACCCCAGCACTCAGCCTATCGGCATAAAGGCCCCTTACTCCAGTTTAGCAACACTCGCAGACTGACAATGGTTGAAAGGTGATCAGAAAAACTAAAAATTCAGGGATAAAAACAAAAGGACAATGATGGTGTGAAGAGTATTTATTTCTAAATAGCCGATTAAAAATGTAATTCAGCTTCTATCACTTGCACTGTAATTCATATGTCTGCAAACAAAACACATCCAACACATCAACGCCCTAATGCGCCCCACAGAGATGATGCAGCGACCAGCAGCAAAAATCCTAACAAGGCTTCAGCAGCGCAAGATTGGATGCAAATTATTTGTTTTGAGAATTTTTAAACACTTAAAATAATAATAAGCAGTTAATAAGTTATTTAAAAAAGTGGTTTAGACTGTTTAGTTGTGGAATTAATTATTCTAGCAGGAAAGGACACCAGTAGATATGGTAAGAATGCGTCTTACTATTAATTTCTTTGAAAACTATTTGTCCTTTGTATCCGGCTAATTTTGCCTAACATGTCTTGTTAGTAGACTAAATTTTTATTCTGGTAATCCCTCAACTCCATAGTTATTGATTATTCTCACCAGGCTTATTTATTTTTTCCATTATTATTACCAAAATCAAGACATTTTTTCAGCCTACTACTTATTCCTAAAATTCTGTTTACCTTTTTATTATGCTTAAATATTCAAAAGCTTGTATTTCAAAACCGTATAGATCTGGTTTTTAGGCAAATACTATCTGTATTGAGATGGCATATTTTCAAACATCTAGGCATGAAGCACTATCTCTGAGATAATCATAATATTTAATGGACATTTGTTACTGACATCTTATTAACCCTTGACCTGCTAAGCATGACTATATTATATATATATAATATTCTATTACGAATATGCAAACAGCTTGGATCAGGACTAGAAGCTGAGTAACTCAATTGTTTCTCCAACTATTGGGCGAATGTTTTTCCTTGAGTTTCTTAATTAATTTGAAAAATAATTTATGTAATATCAATGTCTTCAGTAATTGACCATTTCCTTGCTGTAAATCTCAATTCTTGACACATAAGAAAACAAGGCTAAATCATGAAACGAGATTTCCTCAGACTAAATCTATCTTTAACATCACTGACCTTGACCTTTATTCTGTAGCCATAGGTATGTGCTCTACACATCCCAAATATGAAGTGAACCTTTGAGGCATGTATAACTGAAATTATTCATGTCATAGATATAGTCTATTTGAAGACATTGTCATTCTAATAACCAGGATTTCCAAAGAGAAAGCTGGTTAAAAATAGAACTAACATTATCTGGAAAGCATTTTTCTTTTGAATAAAGAAACTGTAAATGAAATTGTCTTCTTTAAAAAAAATGGTTTTGGCCAATTCCGTCAACTGTATAATACACAAACAGTTATGGCACTGATGGAATATATACAAATGTCATCATTTTATAACTTAAAGATCCCATGACATTTTAATGTATAGAAATTTCAAGTAAAACTAACTACTGACATTTATCAGCCAAAATCTATACCAGTTGAAGTGCTTTGTTCTTTTTTCATTTGGTGAAATTTCCTTTGTTTGAACGCATCATTTGCAAAACTTTCAGTGTTCCTAATTTTATCGTGTTACTCCAAGTAACTAAGACCTAAGTTGAGATTTATCTACTTCCTTTTTTGCAATAATTTCAAATGCAAATATTCTACTGAAGAGCCTTTTTATAACAACTTGAATTCTGGTAATATTCAAATGGAGTGACACTTTCGAATCAGTCTCGAATTTCAAAGAGGCATGGGACCTCTAAAACATGCTATGCAATGCAGACATGGAATAGCGGCAATAAATTTTTGCTTGTTCAATTTTAACGGACACTGAACACGCATATCACCAAAACGGATCACTCACATGGAGTCATGGAATAGCAGCCTAACACTTTCAAATCAGTCTAGTTTTTCAAAGAGTTATGGGACCTTTAAAAACATGCTATGAAATGTAAACATTTTTGTTCAGTCACACAGACTTCTCCTGGCATACAATCATTTCATGATATAAACTACTGCTTGCTCTTATGCCTAATGGTCTCAAAAACAGTCAAAATATCATTGTGTATTTTATACATAAATATAATATCATCCAGTAAAGATAATCTCAATGAGGTCATGTATAAACCATATACTACCACTGAATCACTAAAACAACACAAGGCAGAGACATTAAATGGGGATAACTGAAATTAATAACATGCTGGCATTACATGCCTGTTTTCACAATATCATACAAATAAATACAAGTTAAGGATATTTTATCAATATCTCTTAAATTTTTTCAAAAATTGTCTTGATATAATTATATGTTAAAAATATTATCATCATCGCTAAATACTTTTCAAAAATTGAACCCTGGCCGGTATTTTTATCCTGACACCGACAAACCAGTCATAATGCTAACCCTAAATCCTGAGCATCAAGGAGGAAAGCCATTACTACCATTTTTTAAAGGTCTTGGTATGACCCAACAGGGGATCGAACCAGCTCCTGCACTGGAAGCAGACACTCTACCACTTGAGCTAACCAGGCGGTCATATAAATATATTTAAAAATTGTCATATAAGTCAATATTTTGTTTAATACATTAGCACAAATAGAAATTCTAAATGTTTTTTAAAATGATACAAACTAGGCAAGTCCACCTTAGTTTTGTAACAAACCTGTATTCATTCATTAAACTGATTGACTGATTTGGGTTTTACAGCACTGAACACTGTATAGGTTATATTGCGCCATTCAGGAAAAAACTTGTTGGATCCACATCTCATTTACATCGAGATAAAAAATATGGTGTATGGATCCAACA
>JAULCC010181226.1:0-13100 GCA_032358795.1 Nuttallia obscurata | reverse complement strand
CAATAGATCAATTTACAAATATATTAGCAAAAGGGTCGGGCCACAAGTTCTGCCAACCTTAGTTACGGCCCTCCCCAAATAACCATTCGTTACCCACACGTTTAATACTCAACACAATGTAGTGGATTTTACAGCAGGACTCAGAATGAGAACAGATCTTGTGCTCGCTACATAAGCAGTTACCTCCGTCAGTGGCTTCAAATTCCACCATTTAACAACGATTTGCAACGATTTAATATTCTACAGTATAGCTGTTAAATGACGAAGGAATGTATAATTAACATTTCCAGTATGAAGGCTAATCAAAGTCCTGAGGGTATTGATGTTGTTCGGTACGTGATTACCCTGGAAATGTTGCCGGTATAACAGTTGTTGGCACATGAGAAGTATAAACTCAACTGCGCTAACTAAATCAGCTGAAAATATCTTCTGAATAAAGGTGTTTTTCTTATGTGTCATTTCGAATCTATTTTTCACAAACAAATATTTTCCAGATAAAAAAAGAATGTGGCGAGGCTAAGTCTGACCACAGAGACCTGGCTTGAACAAACTTAATTCTACCTAATGATTTACCATAGGTGACTATTTGAAAAAAAAAATCTGGTACTATCTCCGTGTGAGTGACATCAAATTCTTTTCTGTAGTTTCAGAGATTTTGTTTTAAGAAATTGTTAATTGAAGAAAGGAGGTTTGAAAACACATTTGTAACCTCGTCTGTCCTTCGGTGCGGTTGAGCTCTGTGTTATAACTTAACATTTACTATGCCAATATTGTTGAATGCAGTAATATACAAAAGCTGTTGCCAAGCAAAATATGTGGCTAAACATTTTGGAAACATGTATTTTTACAGGTATATAGATAGCATATATATATATATACTTGTCACGCATAAATCATATTTAGGTGTATTTGTCTAAAAATATCTCACACTGCATGAAGGTTATAAGTTATAACTAAAGTAAACAACATGGAAAAATTGTGTTATTATGCAAATCATTATCAATATAAATACAACCAAAAGTAGTATATTACGCACTGGCAGTTTTGATGGTACATTTTCTTACGCCATTGATAAATATGGCCTACTTTTCGTGGAGGTTTACCTCGGAAAGAGTACTTAGGAACGTTAATAATGATACGTGATTTCTGAACAACAAAAACATTCTCAAAAGTTTAATACAAGTTTAAGTCATGCTATATAATCAGGTAATCCTGTACAAAGTCGAATGTGAGCACTAGTTGAAAATAAGTCGATTGTGTTAAAATGCACAGATGTACATAAATGTTTACTGGATATTAAACGTAAAAAGGGTTTTCAAGTGAGGAAGCCTTCCAGCTGGCTTGTGGTAGGTCGATGGTTCTACCCGGCTGCACCCTGTGCCTTAAATAGTGTACAGAGGTCTCCCGGGGTCTTCCTCCACCTGTAATGAGCTTGACGTCGCGATATGACTGAAATACTGTTAAAGCGACGTTAAATTTCAAAACAAATAAAAAAACAAAACGTAAAAAGGAATTATAACAGTACATTGCATAAAAAACTGTAATTATAAGTCATTTACCAGGTATATGATTGCCATGAATATGCCTCAGTGACAATTATAAAGTTGAGATTCAAGCGTAAGTTTCAATTAAATATCGGTGTATTTCACCGATAACTTATTGAAAAAAAGGAATGCGGGCAGGGAATATGTTTGTACCTCAACGTAGAGGAACACATGAAAGAGAGACAGAGAGACAGAGAGAGAGAGACAGAGAGAATAAATCCCATGTCTCATGTTTTATGTGTGTACACAAAGTGATGAGAATTTAAAAATATAAGTTTAGTTTAAACATATTTTATTTCATCTGTTTACAGATTTATACATATACATCAGTAATGAGAAAAAGGATTAGATCGGAAGCAAAAGCTTATAGAGATCCTTTCCTAAACAATATTTACTGTGCGTTTGTGGACTTCAAGTAAGCATTTAACATGTTTTATAAATAACGTAGTAGTAAACAATAAGTGTGATTGAAAAGCACGTGTATAAACATGTATTAATTACAGAAAAAAACATGTTGAAAAACAAAAGAAACAACAACACAAAAAGCAAAAATAGAAAAAAACAGGAGTATAGAAATGCAGATATTCAAAAGGGGAATAGATATTATTAGTTCTTGGTCATTTGGATTCGAAACCGACCGAGCGGGACAACCCAGCTGAAAGGGATGGTAGTCCAACAGTCAAACAGACCTAGGTTATCAGAAACAGTTCGAATTTGAAATGAAGTTTGAAACAGAATAGAATTCACAAGAGTTCTTGCCTCGGGAAAGATTTAAAGAGTCTAAAAAAACAAGATTTTTCAATGTGGAATGAAATAAATAAATAAATAAATAAATAATGGCACTTACCGGTATTGATTTACCTGTAACACAATTTGTAGCAGACAAGCTTGTGGCATTGAAAAAAAACAAAAATTACGGGGTTGTATCTATATATATCATCTATAGGTTAATTTAACGTTAACTGACACATACAAGCAATAATCTGTCATGGAGTTATCTATATATATCATCTATATGTTAATTTAACGTTAACTGACACATACAAGCAATAATCTGTCATGGAGTTATTTATATATATCATCTATAGGCTAACTTAACCTTAACTGACACATACAAGCTGTCATGAAGTTAAGATATACATAAATGATGAGCTTCATCAAGATGTAATGTGTGTGGACACGCTAACTGGGAAATCCGTTTTTTAGCGTAAGATGTCGTGATAAATGTGCAATTGGTTTAATCCTTCTTAGCATTAGAACACATGAACAATGGCTTCACTTTGGATTTACTGTCTGTGAATGAATGTGCCATGTATAGATGTGGATACCATTTTACTATAACGAGCAAAATCTTCAACTCTGAAACCCATGTAAAACCAGATTCAGCCGTCGAGCAGATTAGAGATGTACATCTTATTGCCATGACGTCACACGTTAACTGGTCTAGAAACTAAAGAAATCGCGAGTTAGAGACAAAATGATTTTTTGTCGGACAACCATTTCAAACGAGATTGAGAGACGATGTTATAAGTTTGTTTTAATGAATTTGCACAAAGGACGTGCCTGAAAGCTAAAAGGCATTCACAGGAAGAGAATACAGTTAACGTAATTACTTTTTGGAGTTTTTCGATTTTACTTCGAACGTTTTGCAGCTTGTACACAAAATGTTTTAATACTATTTATATTACAAACGACAATGAAGTGTAAAATAAGATATTTATAAAAGAAAAAAAAAAACACGAACAACTGAGTGATTTTGGAGCTAAAGTGAAAAATTACCGTTAAATCAAAGAGCGTCAGTATACATATACGAAACTTAAAATATCCAAAAAAGGTTTTAGTATAATATCAAATAAGTATTGCGGAACATTTTTTTTCTATCTTATACGCATGAAGAAGCCTTCGCCAATAAGACTGTTAGAAAGACAGCTATATATCAAAATGGAGGCCGATATCTCTTCTATACCAACGTATATATAATTACTTCTATGAAATTATAATATATCTTAAATATTTGCGCTTTTGTCTTTTCTTAATTTAATTCCTAGATACATGCTTTGTAGTTTTTGGACTTGTATTCCTCTTATTCAAATAGTCAATTTAAAAGTTTAGTTTAAACACATTCAATTGCCAAAATTAGTAAACATATATATTATAATTCGTGAACAAAACAAATAAATGCATACAGTTTTAAAAATGTAAAAGCAAAAGGGTTGGGCCACAAGTTCTACTTACATTAGTTACAGCATGTTATAATGCGTCAACATATATTTGCAAACAATACAATGTGCATGAAGACACTACTGCTAAGATCAATCCGCTATAACAATCCACGTGTTACATCATTTTTTCTCTGAATTTTACACTTCACAAAAGTAATATGCTTCGTTGCGTTTCCCTTAGGGAAACCGAAACATTAACTTTAAAGATTGTCTGTAAGTTCTTCAGTACTTGAACATACCTATTACGATACAAAACTAGGCCGTGAATTTAGCACATGGTTCAATTTCATAGACGTGCTTATCACGCTTGTCACATAAACAAGGATTTTTGTTAAACATAGAGCTAAATTTCTAATGCATTCTCTGTGTGCGTGTTTTTTATGCGGAATTTTAACTCGTTATCTAATTCTAGGTTGCATATCATGTGCAAATGACTTCTTGTTTTTTAAGCCAGAAATTAGTCCGGGTTTGATCACTTTCGGGCACGTTTTCTTCTCTGTAACAATGTTTCACACTTTGATGTTATTGCGCTTTTTGTACAAAAAACTCAACAAATTATCGTGTTATTTGGTTCGACTTGATGTCATGCGAACATTAATTCGTGCCATATTGCTTTTAACGTTTGATTTCTAAATATGTAACTAACACCGTGGTGTCATCAATAATTTGTTACACTGCTGGGGTATCCATGACAACGTATCAACAAACTCAGGCTCATCTCCGTGTTACATCTGTTTATTGTTGATGGCGGAAACACTCGTGGGGACAGATTACATTGGGTTTTCATGCTGTCATTTATTTAACGGAGTAATTGGCATTTTAATGATTGTTTCGTGCAAGCGTTTACCTGACTAAATTAAAAAGCGATGTTCTATATTGTTAAATAGCACATTACCGAAATATGCCCAGTCAATTCATAGCAGCGTTTAAAGGCGTATAGTCTTAAATTGAATCCGCTTATTTTAGATAAAACCAAAAATTCACCCATATAACGAGAACAAATATATCAAGAAAAGAAGATTAAACCGATAAACCGATAAATATGCAAAGGGGGCTATTCTTTTACAAAATAAGACATGTATGTTAACTATATGTATTACAGTGTATTTACTATGCACGTACAATGTATAGAATTTACAATTTTATTAACAACAACTAACCAAACTATTTTATGACATTCTGCTTACTTTATTCGAATAAAAGAAATAAACTCGAAAGAGAAACGGAATATAACTGATGTTATGTTTAAGTATTGTGTGTATGTATGTATGTATGTATGTAACGCATAAAATACTATATAATATTTCCATAACTGTTCCAGATAAAATGTAGTACATTATAATTGAAACTTTCATTTTCTCTATCAATAATTGACAAGCATGATCGATAAACTGTCAATTTAAAGATAGTTTCAACGAAGTTCCAATATTTTCATTAACAATTATTTGTCATTATCTTTTTCAGTCTAATTGCGCACGTCAGCAGGGACCATAGATCATTGACATCTGATGCTAACTGGTGCAGAAACTTCCACAAAATATTAAAACAACACAAATAACTATAAGTGGACCCAGAATACCACGCCAGAGTAATATTTTCTAGGTTTCCAAGTGAAATGTACACATATAAAAATATATGTAAATCGATTTATTCGCGTAAGGATTAAAATGTCTGTACGGAACCAGTACGCGAGAAACTATTCTAAGATTACACCTTTTCCTCCATCAAACAAAGTGATAGCAGACGCTAGAATTGTGTCACGTAAGTCGAACAATTTGAAATATTCGCCAGATAAGAAAATAAAAAATGATAACGAAACACTTCATGGAAATACCGGGAGCGAAGTTATGCTTGACAAATCGAAGAAAATCGTTCGTGAATCAACATTGAAAACGGTAACGAATATTGACACAAAAAGCGAGATCAAAAGAAAAGAAAAATACATAGAAAATAACAGTTTAGTGAAACCAGTTCGCAAAGTTGTAGAAGGCATCCCAGTTGATAAGTGGACGGAATACAGAGGTACGACGCAAGGGGTTGACCGATTGACAAAATTACAAAATGAAACGAGTCATCGCACTGAAATGGACTTTACTAATGAAGAAAACAAAATAACTGATATTGATGAAGCGATGAAAGACGTAGATTGTCAGGTATCAAATCCACTGCGGCCAAAGTCCGCGAGACCTGAATCCAGATGGGAAAGGCGTATTGTTGAGTCATTTTCGGATGATAATGAACCACAAAACAAACCATCGCGACCAAAGTCCGCAAGACCGGAATCAAGATTAATGCGCATGGCGGAGGCACATGCGCAGAGTGAGTTTGGTTCTAAAGCGGACCTTCCGCCTAGACCAAAGACGAGCTATGGGCGACGTTCAAACAGTCGAGATGAGACTGACGCTCAGATAACTATTGTTCCAAACCGACCCAAAAGCAGAATTGGAAACTACACACGCGACATAGCATACGACACAGATGAAGGTGATTTAAAGCCAAAGAAGAGAGACAGAAAATCAAAACATAAATCAAAAGTAGAAAGTGAGCAGTGTTTCAGACACCAGGAAAGCGACATTATCCTGCAATCTCCACAGGATGATTTTAAAGTCTGGAGAAGCAAAACGGTTTCAGACCTGAATTCTGGAATTGATGATATTGACTTAGACGTTGATCCCGTTCTGTATTTCATGCAGGATGATTCCATACCCATTAAAAGTGTCGTCACTAGACATTCATTATCCAAAGATACTATCGAGTTTATTGGAAATGCGAATTTACCGCGCCAAGCTAAAGCAGCAATCAGTTACCATGGCAACTATCTAGACAAACACGAGTACGCGACTGGTAAAACTGATCATTACCATAGAAACAGAGTTAGTGTACAGAATCCATTACCTGACAGCAATAGAATGTCATTTAATAATGAAAGACGCTCAACGAGCAAAGGTGATTCATTAATGACAGGTAAGATCCGAGCACCATTTACAAGGGAAGTTCCATTAGCGGAAGCTAAGCCGGAAATATACAGGTACTCGAAATCTAATCGGCCAAGGGAGCTAACAAATGAGTATAGAGGGCAGCAACATTCTGAAGTAACGGTGAACGGACAATATCCACGCAGTGCTGCGGAAGCGAAAGACAATCGAAATCGTATGGTATATCGGAGACCGAGAAGACTTCAGCCTATCACGCCCGTGTTCAACAATAACGCATAAGTGTTAAATGGTCGAGAAACATATTCATTTTTTTGAACATGGTAACTTTTTTTTGAGTATGTTTGATAAGGTGCTTGCTAATTTTCTCTGAAGGCTAGCGTTTAACATTTGCAATAACAATATATATTTTGTCTGTCTTATCAAGTACCGATGCGTAAAGGATGAAGAGTTTAAAGTAAACAATTGTGTCAACGGTTGTTCTATATTATACGAAGAGATAAAATAATAACTCGAAAAATAAAAAACAAGAATAGCACAGAACAATACTGAACGTAATTTATTTATTAACAAAATATCTTTTAATGACAATTGTCAATGCGATAAAAAAAAAAAACCATAAAATTTCTCCGATTCGGTATTATAAACCGATATGTTATCTGGTGTTTTTTTTTTAACTGCATTGATAATAAACAGAAATTACCATAATTCTGCAATATGAGGGTCATAAAAAAAGTTTAATTAGATTTTGACGGTGAAAATTTCCTAAATTCATCTCCTGTTAAAAGTCAATACGAGGATCATCAGTAAAGTCCAATTCATTAACATCTTTTTATCAGAAACAAGTGATTGAAATGATGCAAGTTGTAAAATTAAAAATGTAAAACGGGCAATAAACTAAGTATTAATAATATGGAATGACGTTACAATATTCCGTTTGCAAATATATTCAGATTAGACTATGAACTTTGCAGTGACCTCTATAGAAAAGAGTAACTGATGAAATAGTGTTTAGGTAGAAAATTGTACCAAACAAAACAT
The DNA here is from genome assembly GCA_032358795.1 of Nuttallia obscurata. Classification (NCBI taxonomy): domain Eukaryota; kingdom Metazoa; phylum Mollusca; class Bivalvia; order Cardiida; family Psammobiidae; genus Nuttallia; species Nuttallia obscurata. Next base: position 5,360 of record JAULCC010181226.1, on the reverse strand, counting down.
CAAGATTTATGATTATACAGCATTTTAAACAGTTTATGTCAAAGCTTACCATTTATGAAATACATGCGAAATAGTATTCAGTTTTAAAGAAACGGGCCCTATTAACCCTTTTTTGTTTCTACATGTTTCTGTACTTTATTCACCACAACATCAAAGTGCAAAATTATTTTAAATATTATCAGTTTTCGCTGAACGTCGTTTTGTCATGAAAACAGACCGTGATTTTCATTTCCTGTGATCATGGAGATTCTGGGTGTTTAGTGTTGCTTTCGCAAAGACTGCGTGACACTCTGTATGCTATTCAGATATGTTCAGATGGTATGACGTGGACTCTGGAATTGGAAAGTTTTTTTCTTTTTTTTCTTTTTTCTTTTTCCATATAGATATGTTTAATCTCCCCGTCAATAGGTGTTATCGTTCGCATGCCTTGTATTTATAAAACTATCTTGACCATGTTTACTTATTCTCATGCTCAATTTCATTGGTTTAAATATATCATGTGATATATTGACCCAATCATAGGCATGTGATAATGAGAATGATAAAAAGTCCACTCTCAGTAAAGTTTAACAGTCAAGCTGCCTAATCTATTATGGATGTATAATCCGTATATGACAAGGTCTGTATCTACCTATGACGTCAGATCGTGAATCATATTTTTATGTGAATTTTCAATATGCTTCACCGAGTATTTCAACCCTTACTTAACCGAACTTTTAACGCAAACACTCTGCTTTTCTTGCTCATTCTACAAAGCTATATAGTATGTGATAGTAATGAAGCTTACTCATTACTATTCAATATAGTTCTGCCTATTCTACGTAAATGTTAAAAAATTGAGATTAACTCTTATTATATTAAGCGCACTTTGCGCAAGGAATAAATAAAAGAAATTGATGAAAATAAAACATGAATATACCCTTAATTTTAAATTATAATTTCGTTTAAGTTTGTATTTGTATACTTTTTTTTTTATAACATATGAGTTGTTCTCTGACATTAGGGCATCGACGGATGCCCACGTTACACTACTGTGCATCTGCTTCGTTATGTAAAGCGGTTGCCGACGATTACAAAAAAGGGTGTTGATGACAACACGTCAAAAGTTGTTATTAAAATGACGTCATCCATAAGCATGCATGACCTTTTAAACTATTTTGCAAGAAAAGATAGAATGGCCACAATTGCCATGTCTTAAAATTGGTTCTTCGGGATTTTAGAAATTAATAAGTATGTGTGTGACAACTAAAAGAGAAATATACTGTCTGGTTGTCATTCAAACCTTTTTTAACAGAATACGACTCATGTTCAAACGTTCCGTATTTTGTTTTGCATGAGGAATAAAAGTTGAAACTACAGACGTGTTTGAATGTTTACGAGTTTAGCCCTGAACTAATAGAACAAACATTTTATTATTACATTGACCGTTACAAACATAATTTTGCGAACAGGATCCGAGGCTGTAAACGTTTAAGAAAATGTCATCATTCTCATACTTAGAAATTCAAAGCTACAATAAGTCACATTATAAATTCAATTAATTAAATTCATGAATTATTGAACATGAAAAAAGGATATCTTGCTCAAACCTAGATTTGTGTTCCGTTTATGCAGTAGTGTAGGTACTTAGTAGACTAATTCAGCCTCGCTGTGTACACATGTTTTAGCGACGTTGTTAGAATGCTCGACTACGGACTGTTCATGTTGAGGGTTCAAGTTCTTACCTGCCTGAATATATTCCAACAACTCTTCTGTAGAACTAACGGGTTCTTTTACGTACAAAGTGTATAGCATTAGTAGACATATGAATGAATACCGACAGGTCACATTATTACGAGCCAGTAGTTATGCTTCCTCAAATCCTGAGCGCCAAGAAAGAGGTGTAGGTTTGACTCGGCAGAGATTTGAACCCAAAGCCTTTCGCAACAAATGTGGACGCTCTTCTACTAAGCAAACTGTTGCTACGAATGCATGTAATTCCCCTTGTATAATAGAATAAATGTACAATATTTCATTCCTGTATCATCGTAAAAGCCTTAAACAACATGATAGAAATTGGTTTCCTCTAGACAATTTGAACCGAAACAAAATAGTCAGTTTTCATAAAGCATGAAGAAATTGAATATACAGTGAAACAGTATACAAGTATATACGCTTTAGGTTTTGCGACAAGGGTTTTGCAAAATACAAATACGATATGTGCTTATTATTAACAATACGGTCGGAGGAACGGTGTTGAGTCTCTCCCTACAGGAGCTACGGGTTATAAACTGTACAACAAAATACTTTTATACAAAAACATTGAGTTCAGTGACCGAAAGTAGTTTCTATCTAACAGAATTAACCAGATGATAATATTGCATATACACCACGAACGGGCAAACATTTATCAGCACCACGAAAAATCAATCTCGCTCAGCTAACATTTATTATTTGCCGATACCGATCATAATAAAATGCAAAATTGATGAGACAAAGCGATAGTTTACCCCATGCGTTGCTACAATAAACAGAAATTGTAACCCTAACGTTTGGCTTCCGTAATTAGTTTATGAAATCTATCACAAAGTCCGCAGGACCTGAAGTCATGCTAGAACGATCATGGTAAAAACAAAACACCAATATAGCAATGGTGTAATTATCTCAAAAGTCTACCGGAAACACTTGATTCGGAATATCACGACTGTTATCGTTATTGAGTCCTGCAATTATTATGTTCATTTTACGTTTGCTTTTGTTTGATTTTTAAGTGTATAAAATTCACCACCAACGTTATCATCATCATTATGAGAAGCAGCATCTACATCATCATCATCTTCATTATCATCTTTTTCACCATAAACATCATCATTTTCTTCTACATTAAAACCATCATCATCTGTACCAACATTATCATCGACGCTATTGTCATCAAGTACATCATCATTATCAAATCTATCACCAGTATCATCCACATTATAACCATCATCTAAATCTACGTCACCAACTTCTTTATCAACATCATCTCATCTTTAACTTCATAGCCACAATGCCGATCATCCACATTATCTACTACGTCATCATCTTAAGCTACATCATCAACTTCATCGTCATGATCATCATGTATATCAAGAGCAGTGTTTGTGTCTAAATGAACGCTTATTACAGTTAACACGATGTAACAATAACTAGTTATTTTCAGCTGGCATTCATTAAAGCCTACAAATAAATTACACCCACATTTAGCATGCAATCTAATCTCAGATGTTCTAACTTCTGCGAATAATATAGGATTCAAGCTGACTCGAAGAACTAAAGTATCGTTTTCCCACCATCAGACTGGAATTAGACAAGACGTATTCTAATTAAATTATGTATTAAATAAGGTTGATATTTGATACAAAGAAGGGCATTGGTATTTGATTAATGATGTGCTAATGCTTCATTTATTTGTATTATCTTTAAAGTAAGGGTGTTGGCTCTGAGACTCTGATAGAGAGATGTCTGGCTTGGCTCGTCTGGTTCTTTAAATATCGAAGAAGACGTAAGTCGTGAAAGTGTTGATTAATTAAAAGATGATATATAGCGCTTTTTGTGTCTTTAATTATCCCTGCTTAGAGAAGAACGCGTACACCTAGGAATTTCAATTCAGTAACGCACACTTTAGAAACAGGCAGGCAGGTCAGGTTAGTTTAAGTTTAAAGGGATACGCGCCCAATTGAATTTGACATAAGAAATGCTTGAAATTTTGCAGAAGAATTAGTCAAACATACATAACCATCATAGTAAAATAAAAAAGAGGGGTGACCGATGGCATATTTTGCATGTATCCGAATGAAGAAAAACTAAGTACTATATATAACCAATGAAACATATTTTCGAACTTATTTTTGAATTTTGCGCAAAACCAACTGTATGACTCTGTCAGATAATATACTTGAGTCAAACAAATACAGATTGCATGAACATTCAAAAAGAAATTACAGAGAAAAGCAAATATGAGCAAATAATATAATTGGTCTCAGGCATGGAAATAACTGATTTTACAAGAAAACAATGCACATAAACGTGCATAATTTGAAAACTAGACATAAAAATTTCTTCAAACTCAACATTTGTATAGCTGGTGTCATACACAGAAAGAAAATGTACAGAAATTAATATATCACCGTGCTATTTTTCAAAGTATATACGAAAATATAGATGTAGCTAATGTGCTTATTTTCGGGAAATTTTCTGTTTCGGTAGACTTAACTTGTACAAATTATAACTATTAAACACCTAAACCTACGGTCTTCAAAATTGCCAGTAAGATTCAGCCTGATTAGTATATGACTCATGTATATTTTGAGGTCATTAGGGATATATTTAAGGCTACAGTGACCTTTCACGCAAAGCAATAAGATTAGGAAATTTCCAAATAAAATTAACTCATGTACGCATTTGGTCAGATAATTAGTCTGCTATCATATACGTAATTGTTTTTTACTGTAGTTTATCAGCAGAGCGGCACATGATATGCGCGCGTATCTCTTTAAACCTTATTTATTTTACAACGACTGCGAAACAAGTTCTTACAACTTAAATTAGTCACTCTCGTTTGCGCACATGGATGCGTTTTGTGGTCTTTATTTTAGGAAAAAACGGAGTACCCGAAGAAAACCTATGTGTCTGGACGGGAGACCATTACACAACCCTCTCACATACTTGCCCTGGCCGGGAATCGAACCGGGATTGCACTGGTGAGACGCAAGCGCGTTTTCACTGCGCTAGCTGCACACCCTAAAGGTTAGTTCGGTAGCGTAAAGATTATACTCGGACAAGCAGGTCAATTCAGTAACGAACACGTAAAATACGGACAAGTAGATAGATAGATAGATAGATAGATAGATAGATTTATTCGTGGAATATATGAGTACGTTCATTCAGTACTGTTATCATGTGTGGGGACGGTGGTCTAGTGGTAAGACGCAGGACTCAGGATCGAAGGGTCCTGGTTTCGAATCCCGCCCAGGTCGTCGGATTTTTCCGAGCAAAAAATTAATGCCACATATGCCTCACTCCACTCAGGGGTATAAATGTAAAGGTATAAGCCAATGCGCCGTAGCTGTAATTTGCGCCAAGTGTTAACGGCCGACTTAAAACCTGATGAGGGGGGCCTCCGTGGCCGAGTAGTTATAGTCATTGATTTGCAATCTCTCAGCCCCTCACCGCTGTGGGTTTGAATCTCGGTCTGGGCACTTCGGATTTTTCAAATGAGGAAGCCTTCCAGCTGGCTTGCAGTAGGTCGGTGGTTCTATCCGAGTGCACTCTGTGCCTGAAATAGTGTGCAGAGGTTCCCCGGGGTCTTCCTCCACCTGTAATGAGCTGGACGTCGCGAT
>JAULCC010181004.1:0-13102 GCA_032358795.1 Nuttallia obscurata | reverse complement strand
TATGTAACGTGTTGATAATATAAGAAAATACGTGATGGTTATATTACACCGGAAATAAGCAACGTCATGTGATAAATGCAAATATTCGCTTTAATTACAATAAAGAGTGGTTTTATTTGTCTTTAATTAATATTATTTAGAAAATCTAACACTACGGTTGACATTTAAATGGGGACTGGTAAAGTAGCATTTACATAAACACGGAAATACTTTTTACCAATAAATTTAAATGAATGCGAAGCTGAATTAAACATAGTCAATCAAAATCATTAAAATTCGCTAAAAACGAAGCGAAAACTGCAATAAAGTTATTAAATGGACCAAACTTAATACTGATTGCATATTTATCTTAGAAAAGGTGTAGCCGTAGACAGAAAACGCTCTTTATAGCCAAAAATATTTTTATTATGCTTCATTTGAAGCACAAGTCGAGTCATCGGGTTTAATATAATGCAAGTTAAATGTGAACGGATGCAATCTAAGGTCAGATGAATGAGAGAAAAACTCTCTAGCGTTGCTATAAGAAATTGGTTATCTTTAGACGGAGAATCAAACCACGCATGAATGTAAAACCGTTTAAATTCAGATCAGATACCTTGTGGCTTGGTATGTCATCTGATTGCATATTAAATAGCAGTTTCAATGCTTATATTATCGTCAGTTACGATTTAAAGGCCAAATGAACTAGTACTTGTCCAGGAGTCTTGTGTAACAGGGCGTGTAAAAAGAAAGTGTAATTTATCTTTATATGTATGTATGTAATGGAAACAAACTATTAGAAACGAATGGTTACGAAAATGATAATTCATTGTCAGTGCCAATAGCAGTTTACGACTTTTATTTAAGCCGTATTGTTCCTGAAATCGCCATTCGATGTACGTTTTCAGATACTTTCGTTTTGTAGTTGGGATATGGATGAGATTCAGGTGTTGAGGCCCTTTCAGTTTGTATACAATGTCAATTAACATATACAGTTTGAACAAAAATAAAACAGGACACAGCTAAATTCAGTAAAGAATTGCAGAAAGGACTAGATTTTGACTTTGCAAAGGTATGCGTTTCAAGAGTAGCTACACTTTTGTTGAAAGTTAAGCATGGACATAGTTTGGTATAAGTTGCAGATATTTCAATCCGGTGATTGGATAACAGTCAATGTCTATGTAAACCATGCGTTGAGATCAGATAGCAATGTGAAAGAGGAAGCACATTCCGTCAAGAAAATTAAAACGTGGTCTTCTAAGTCTTTTTCTTAAAAATCACTCGTAAAATAATTAAGGTTCATTGTGAGTTCTAGTATCAAAATATGTTCTGGTCCAAAATGATATAATGATTCAAGAGAACGAGAGATAAACTCTTTCTAATAGCACCGTAAGAGAGTTTTTGTTCTAATTTATCTGTCCTTAGATTACATCCGTTCACTTTTAAATTGCATTATGTATGACCAGATGATTCGACTTGTGCTTCTAAGTTGGGAATTTCAAATGCTTTTAAAGGGAGCATGGTCGAACAAACACATGTTTAGGAAACCGCAGAACAAAAAACAATTTTCATTAAACTTTGAAATATACAAAAACTTATAAGCAGATAAACATTGAGTCTCAAATACAGTTAATTATCTAGCATTAGATTCTGCGCAAGTATCACTTTTATTGCTGTTTGTAATTTCCCTAACTTTTTTATTCACTCTTATAAATATACTTGCCGACAAGCATAAACCTATGATGAATGAATTTAGTTCTTTATTTGTTCGTAATGGTCAAGTACATAGATACGTGCACAGTTTATGATTCGATAAAGCGATTGAAAGACAAAATTACTACAGGTGTAGTGTAGTGGGTGCAGGTGTTAGGACACATGAAGGAAGAGGTCACTTACCTATGTATGCAGCTAACTCTTTTACCGCATAACTGGCGAGAAAAAGGGTAAGTTTTATTCAATTTTCTACAGAAAGCTGTATAGTAAGTATTCATCGTCAAAGTAAAATTACTTACCATACTTTATTTAGCATAGAGTTTCATTCAATGCATATACGAACCAAAACAAGAAGCTTCTTGTAATTTCGCTTGAACATGGCAAAATGAAAAACAAATCTGGGAAATCATTGTTCTATATGCGTGTAAGATCGTTCTATTCTGCATAGTTTGGTGCAAACTTTTAGGCATTTCAAAAATGGGGGAATGTTTGACAATGTAAATTTGGGATTAAAATCAAAATTAAACTTAAAAATGGGCATGACCATCTCTTGATGCAGTGTATTGCTGGCGCATATAATTAACTCAGGTGTTGATTTATGCCTGTAGAATACTGTTACATTCTTGGATAGGCGTTTGACGCAGCTCGTTGACGTTTGCAGGTGGGTTGGGACTCACTTGTCTATCCAGAATATGCCAGACGTCCTCGATTTGGTTGAGATTAGAATTTTAAGCAGGCTAGTTATCAATACAGTCAATGTTATGTGTTACCTATTAACGTCAACTAACTTTGTTGAGCGTTCATTCTGTAATGCAATTTCTCCCTTTTCAGTTAACCTTTGACCATTATTTTAGCACCAAAAGGGCATTATTTAACACAAAGTATCCCCTGATTTGTATAAGCATCTTTGTATATTATTGAAATTGAATAAATGTGGAGATTTAATACAACAGTGCTGAGGAACATTCAATAACCGGATTTAAAAGGACATTTAACAGGATAAGAATAGTTTTGGATATATGTATTTGTGACTGAGAAGTTTATATTCTATTTATATTTTAACTTTGTTATAAATTAGATTTAATAAAGGTTATAAAACTGTAAGACTGTAATTGAGAATTAATGCATTTTGTAAAGTTTGTTGCTGGCTTTGTCTTCTTTCTTGTTACACCTGGTTCGTAACACATTTGTTTAATATACGTGTTGAATCTATCAACATAAGGCATAACATATTTCACCCCTGACTATCCATATCAATATTTGCATCAATAAACCAATAGTCTTATTATGATATGAAAAGGAGTATTACCAACTTCTTTCCGGTCCTCCGAAACTCGGCATTAAGTCTCGTCATACTAGTTGTCCATAGTGCATGATCTGAAATGATAAGCAGCAATGTCTTCGACATACACATTATACATGGAGAAACGTTTTCCAACTAGAAGATTTAACAATTTTCGAAATGTGATTTCTTGCTAAAGCGACTTTGTTGTTGATTACTCAGAGAAACGGATGCCGTTGTTGACACTTTTTGTTTTATTGTCGCTTAAGGAAGGGAATTCAAACTTGCTGCAGTGTAAAGTGTTCTCGCTCAGTCTCACCTTACATTGCATAGTTAATTACATAACTGTTGACGATGTATCGCCAGCAATCTGTTTGGTGGAGCTTTGGTTTATGCTATTTTGCTGCAATCGATGAGCAATCCAAGCGATTTATGAACCAATAATATGATTGGATTGCTATATTTAAGGTTCTATAGTGGTCTCCCGTCCGGACACGTAGGTTTTCCCCGGGTACTCCGGTTTCCTCCTACAATAAAGACCACTAAAACGCCTCCATCCGGGCCAACGAGAGTGATTTATATAAGTTAAGAACTTGTTTCGCAATCGTTGTAAAATAAATAAGGTTTAAAATATATATTTAAGGTAAACAGTCTGTTGTGGTTGGTCCTGTGAGTGATTTTATTACAGATTCTTTCTAGAGGATGATTCAGTGAAGAGATAACAAGTCTCAAAACCTGTGCCTAAAATAAGTTAGTATTGAGGAAAATAGGAAAAGTAGGGATTGTTACGGGTTTATACACGGTAGAGGTGAAATCAAATTGTTTTCAAAAATGTACTGAATAAACTATTTGATACTTTATAAACAACCGTTTGATATGGATATTCAAATATACTAACTCTATTACGGCATTTCTATTTGCAAATAACATGTCCAAACAAGGTCGAGGAGAAATCAAGTTGTTTTCAAAAGGTTACTATATAAATAATACTATATGAATAAACTTTTTGACACTTATACAACTGCTCTATATGGAAAATCTTCCAATATCCAACGTTATGATAATATTTCTATTGGCAAATAACATATCCAAACTGATAAAATACTTACAGTAATAAATTTCCTAAAAGGATTTACCTTTAAATGTGTTTCCATTCAGCGTGTTAGCTACAAAACGGTGGGGTAAATCTTGCGACCTCTAAACGCCTTTTAGGCGGTCGGTCTATGATAGGGCTTTTTCGCCATTATTGTCTGTTAGACTTACCTTCGTAGTATTGAAATGTCTGCCCTGCTACCTCGATTGGTGATGGCAAAGACTCGTCCATTTCTTCTTGCTGTAAAGTCATTGTTTCATTTTTTCTCTTATGTTTAAAAGACAATATTGCATCTGGTGAATGAATTTTGATAATGAAAATATAATACTAGGAGCAAACAGATATGCATAGCTAGAGGTCATATTTTTATCACATATTTGTATCATATTTTTAGACATAGTTCCAATATTTCTGAACCATACCTTATGATACCTTAGAAAAATAAATTTTGCGATTTTAAAGCGACATATTAATTGCAATTGGCTATTTTTTATGTCTCATTTTAGTTATATAAACGAATGTCGCTTCATCGTATTTTCCTCACAAACAAAAGAATAAATCGTTCAAAGTTACAAAACAAATAATTTCTCACCAATAAGCGAGATACAAGCCGAAAATGTCGAGACTCAGATAATGACAAAAAATTATATCGGTAAGCAATAGCAATGATTTCGCTATCTAATTATAGACACTAAATAATATTTATATTTTCTTTTATTTCAACTTTCAAATTTGAAATTCGTACATTTTGTAAAGATTGGTGCTGGCTTTGTCTTTCTTGTTTCGCCTTGCTTGTAACATATTTGTTTAATATACGCATTAATTTTATCAATATTAGGCATTAATCATCTCGCCCTTGAAAATCTATATCTTAACCAATAGTCTTATTATGGTATATTAAGGAGTCTTACCAACTGCTTTCTGGTCTTCTGAAATTCCGCATTAAGTCTCCTCATATTAGTTGTCCATAGTGCATGATCTGTAATAATTAGCAGCAATATTTTTCACATAAACATTGCAGATTAAGAAACACTTTTTAACCAGTAGACTGTAAAGACTTTAACACATTCCGAAATGTGAATTATTGCTAAAGCGGACTAGTTGTTGGTTACTCAGAGAAACAGACGTCGGAAGTGATATTTTGTTTGTTTTATTATCGCTAAAGGAGATGAATAAAGACTTGCTGTAGTGTAAAGTTTTTGAAAGGATGAATTTCAACAAAACTTAGATCTTGTTATATAGCTTATGAAATTTAGTTATTTCAGATAAAGGTCCTCTTTCAGTCTACATTTACATTGCATAGCGAAGTACATAACTGTTGACGATGTAAAGCCAGCAATTTAATGGAAGAGCTTTGGTATATTATTTTGCTGAGATGGATGAGCAATCCAAGCGATGTTCAGGTATGAACCAGCAATATGATCGGCTGGCTATATCAAAGATAAACAGTATGTCTTGGTTGGTCCTGTGAAATGATAACATGTCTCGAAACCTGCTGCCTAAATAAATTCAGCTCTAACAGAAGCTTCTCTGGCGACTTTCCGATTCAGACGGATCGCACCATTTTAATGTAACAGGAAGCCATAAGATCCGAATAGATTTTCATATGTCATAAATGGGTTGTTTCTGGTGGAGACATAAACGTCACTTTATGTAAATAGTGGGTTGTCTTGGTTATTTAATACTTGAGGTGTTTCCCAGAAAACAGCATCAAATGCTACTGTACATTTAAAGTTGATAAGAAAACGAAAATTGATAACAAACAAGATGATATGAAATTAACAAATAACATAAAGAAAATACTGAGAAATAAATAGAAATGAAGGGATGTTTAGTGATTTAAAAACAGGCGAGTTAGAAATCAAATTATTTTCAAAAAGGTACTCTATGATTTGGAAAGCCGTAGGAGACCTCCGGGTTATAATAATTATTTGCTCTATAACTAACCAATATTATCAATACCCGTCTTTGAAAATATAATCTTCCCGAGGTCTCCTACGTCGCGGCAAAATGAAATATTTGACGGACTATATAATAGCGATACTCAATATTATAAGCCATCGACACGCGCCGCAGGGGACCTTTGGTTTATAATATTTTTTTTTTCACTTACCAAAATCTCAGTTCCACATATTATTAAAATGTTCCAAAATTACCGTTTTAAACAAATGATGAAAATATGCCTTAATCATCTTCCTGCATCTTCCTCGTCGACATTAATAATGTTCACCGTTCAAAAGTAGCAAATGAAGATAATCCATAGATCCCCTATGGCGCGTTAGATACGTTTTTGATAATATGGCAAAATTATCATCCTGCTTCTCCGCCCTTACGATCTGTAGAAATATTTATATCATTATACACACACATTCACTCAGATGATTAAAACCCGTCGATAAGTTTCGATATATTTTTAATTGTCTTATCACAATACCAAGCCTGAAATATTACAGCTGCTGTAATGCAATAAGGGACTTTCTCAAATATAAGATTTAGAGTTTATTTTGTCTGCCACTGTATCCGGCGAGGGTGATAAGATTTCCCGAAGATAACCGTGAGACTTAAATTTATAATTCGACTATTCATTTACTTAAACCAAACTCCAGGAGTAGCAGATTACAATAGATATCAAATATAGTTGTAAAGATCGTGATTTCTCGTGGACATATTAGTTTATACAATCCTAACTGTTCGATCTTTTCCAGAATATCTCGGAAAGAAGGAATTTACAATTGTACTAATTTTAAAAAGTTCAGTATACATAACAATTCCGATTATGTATAACCTTCAGCTTGTTTGTTGTGTTCAAAGTGAAAAGTATTTTTCAAAAGTGGGTATCCGACAATGGCATTTGATGGAACAATATTACTGGTTTGTACTCTTTTTATTCATTATGAAATACGTAATTATTACCTGTATTCGCATATTTAAAGACATAAAGTTCGTCCAATTTGACATACTCATATTTACGATGTAAAAATAGCATATGCAATATAGCTCTACTTGGGGAAATGTGCATTTATTTGTTCTGAATAAAATTTGGTATCGTTATTTGTAAGCATCAATTTAATTCATACTGTATTTATTTATTTGTTTTATTTACGTCACTTTCTACCAGCTAGGGCTGATGGACGTCCAAGAAAGAGAGAAGCGGGTACACAAAACTCTTCTGTAGAGAATTATGGTTCTTTAACGTGTCCAGTGTATAGCACTGATACACGTGGGGGGGGCTGAAGCCCGGCCGGTCACTTTATTCTGACACCATCAAAGCAGTCGTTATTCTAACCCTAAATCCTGAGCGTCAAGGAGGGAAGCCATTAATACCATATCTTAAGTCTTTGGTATGACCAAGCTGGGGATCGAACCCGCGGCCTCCCGCACAGGAAGCGGACGCTCTACCACTTGAGCTAACCGGGCGGTCTTAATTCATACTGTAAATTTACTGGAAATAAATATTCTGAAGAACAATTCTTTCAGTTGAAAGTGTCCACTTATCTAGTCCAGAGTTCACTTTAGCTGTAAGCAAGATTAAACTACACGCTCTCTCTTTTAATTTGTTTTTAACTATCATCTTTTCAATGCTTTTATTGATTCTACTGGTCTTTTAACTCAAACTGTACTAAACTTTTTTGTCAGTTGATAACACAATAACTGTTATAGATCTATGTCTAAAATAAACGAAAAGAGAATGCAGTTATGTATAGCACTTTAACTAAATTGTTTTAGGATTTGATCCTGAATAAATACCATTGTTTAACCCCTGTAAATATTTGATTCAGGTGAAATATATGTCTCAGTTTTGAGATACCACAGCGATATTGTCTATGAGAGCTGCATACTGAAGCTAAGAGACCTTCTCTACACAGTTTTAGGTGGAAGAAAAGTAAATGATGGTCTCCCACTTATACACATATATAGGGAGTGGTTGACTCTTTTGAACACAAAATTATGGAATTTGTTACTACGTTTACAAGTAAAATTCCATAGAAAATATCAGGTCCAGTGGTTGGCTCTTTTATCATTTTACATGATGTATTGCATGTCAGTTTGAGAATAGGAAGGTTATACTTTTATCAGATATAACACAAAGAAATCCAACCAGTGCCTTTGTCTTCCATTGGAAAAAGATGTGGGGAAAAAAGGTCAATAAGTGACATAAATGTAGGGCTGAGAAGGCTCCTACAACTCCCTTAAACATGGAATAGGGACCAGAATGTTGATGCCTGCTAGTGGCTAAATTTAAATTCATTATCAACAGAGTGCTACTTCTTAGACATTATTTTATTTGTTTGTTTGTTTGTTTTGGAATTTAACGTCGCTTTAACAGCATTTTAGTCATATCGCGACGTCCAGCTCATTACAGGTGGAGAAGGACCCCGGGAGACCTCTGTTAACTATTTCAGAGACATTCTTTACTTTCATGCCTTTGTATATGAAGTGTTTATCTAACTTGTAAGTTTTTAGGTTGTACACAAAAACATAAGGCATATATATTGGACAAGTCGTTAACAAATGGTCAGAAAACAACACTATATACTTATTACTTACTCATGATTAGTAAAATGGTTTACATTCTAGACAAAGAAGTGTGCTAGGTCCTTCATTGCAGTCTTCTAGGTTGATTATTTTCCTGTTCATATTGTTTCTTTTCAGTTGTGATACAACATCCCAGTAATTTTGAATATCACATAAATTGTCTTCTGGGAGTGACATAAAGCAGTGACATAAATATCATATGCCATAAGTTACATAAAAATTACTTGAAACCGGTTCCTTAACACGCTCAATTGAATAACAAGGTACCATATGCTGATGTAACATGTGACATCATTTTCGCCAGAGCGTTGTCGCATTCTTATTCCCGCTTTTCACGGCAAAAATATATACCATGAATGTTTTGTCTAAAGTGTACAGTTGTACAATTGTTTTAAAAGTTATGTTTATGTGATAGATAGAATCTTATATTCATGTTAATTCAATATCATTTATGAAACTCATTGACTAAAAACATATGACTAGCCAAGGCTCGTGTCATATGGTTTTAGTAAACTCGTTTCATAAATATGATATTGATTAAACATTCATGTAAGATCCCCTATATGTGATATCGGATATGTAATTTCAATATAATTTGGTTTATTTGTCAAACGTGTGTTTTTTCTGTATCCTTTTCACTTTATGTGTTGTAAGATATATTCCTGTGAATATTTATTTTATGAAACATGTGAATGAAAAATGTTTAAAAAAGTATGATTTTGCTTGTGATATTGTTTACATTTTTTTCTCTTCTGTTGATGGATGCAATTGATTTTAGAGAGCTTACACTTCAGATGATGCCAAAGGTATTATACTGCAGATAGTTGCATGTATAACTCCTTTAAAGATATTGGAATGTTTTTGCTTGTTTGTCCTTTTGTAAATTTCTATTACGTGAACTGCAACAATTGTACTTTGCTCAGGCTGTCATTTTGCTACCTTAAACTTTCGTTCAAATCGGAATAACCTTGTTAAAAATACCCTCCGTTGGAAAACTAACAAACAAGATGTAAATGGCTTGGGTTCTTCTTCGACCAAGACAATACATCAAACTTGATACTGATTTAAAATGTTATTTAAGAAAGTTTGTAGATTCTGCTATGCTTTGAAACATTTGAGGCTTAAAGAAGTTAATGCATCAGTTGAATACTTAACCTACTGCACTCCAAGGATATCGAGTATCTGAAAACTGTTGAAAATTTTGAGATAAATTCAGGTAACATGGATGCGCTATGGTTGGAACTTCATTTAGAAGTGATTCTTGTTGGTAATTATTACAAAAAGCCATGCAAACAAATAATGTTACCTCTAAAAATTACCCTATAATAAAACGGTGTAGAAGTTTTAGGTGAAAAATTCACTAAGTGTGTAAAGAGTTTCATCCTGAAACCTCTTGCGCTCATGTTATATATCTAACAAACTTAGGTAGATGTTTTCAAACTTCTGAAAATGTTAACCAAATATGGAGTTCAATGGCTTTAATGCTATAGCTTGATTAAATTAATAAAGAACTAGGAATATGTTGCCGTAAGGGCATCATTGTCGAGCCCGCAGAATGAAGATTCAGGGTGGACCCCGTAATTGTTTTTTAAATATATCTATCCCTGGTAAGGTTAAAGCCGAGACAAACATAATTGACAAGTTTTGACCTTTGACCTCTATGTTTGACCCCACCTTTTTAGGAATACATGTGATTCTTCCGCGCAACATGCCGTCTCACCAATGTTAACATTCGTGCCAAGTTTCTTTAAAATTAATCAATCCATGGTGAAGTTAGAGCCAAGAAAACATAATCTCGACCTGTTTTGAACTTTGCCCTTTAAGTTTGACTATACCTTGTATGGTATATATGTGATTCTTCCGCGCGACATTTTGTCCCATCAATGTTAACATATGGACCAAGTTATTTTACATGTAAAAGTTTTCATTTCATGGTGAAGAGAGAGTCCGGATAAATATGATCATGACCAAATTTGACCTTTGACATATAACTTTGACCAGACCTTTTAAGGTATCAAAATGATTACTTCGGGTGACACACCGTCGTTAACATATGTGCCCATTTAATTTACAATCTGTCAACAAACTATGATGTAACGGCAAGGATAAGCCATATCCGGATGCACAGACGGACGCACAGACAGCAGCACGGCAGAACAGACGTGAAACACCGAAAACAAATTAAGGCGACGTTGAGCTCACCGCAAGCGGGCTCGACAGAAATACTATTCAATGTTTTTGTGTACGCTTAGCCCATGTTTTGTTTTAATATTTCATCTTTTTCATGTAATTCAGTTATTAATGTAACACACTAGACAATACAGTTTCAAAATATAATTGAGACTATCAGTGATATATCTCTTAGTGTATTAGAAAACAACCAGTTTACAGAAAATCATTTGTCCTACATGTTTACCTTTATGATGATATTTCTATAGGCAAATAACATATCCAAACTGATAAAATACTCACAGTAATAAATCCTAAATGGAGTTAGGATTTATCTTTACTCGTGTTTGCATTCAGCGTGTTTGCTACAAAACGGTATGGTAAAACTTGCGATTTCTAAACGCCTTAATCGCCTAAGATAAGGCTTATTCGCCATAATTGTCTGTTAGACTTACCTTCGTAGTATTGAAATGTCTGCCCTGCTACCTCGATAGGTGATGGCAAAGACTCGTCCATTTCTTCTTGCTGTGAAGCCATCGTCTCAGCTATTCCCTTATGTTTAAAATACAATATTGCATCTGGTGAATGAATTTCATAATGAAAATGTAATACAAGGATAAAACAGATATGCATAGCTATAGGTCACATTTTTATGACATAATTGTATCATATTTTTATACATAGTTCCAATATTTCTGAACCTCACCTTATGTTATCACAGAAAAATAAATTTTGCGATTTTAAAACGACATATGAATTGCAATTGCCTTTTTTATGTCTCGTTTTAGTTAAATAAACAAATGTCGCTTCATTAAACTGTTGATATAAGTATTGCGTGTGATAATTGATTAATGGAAATCTTATCATTACTTATGGCTTTTAATGTACGTGACGTTTAACATCATTATTGGCTATTGTGACATTTTAATTCACAAAAAGTGCAACATAATTGTATCAGGTTAATATTTATATAATTAGACATAAATTTGCTAAACAAACTTATGCTGTACCAAATTCTATTAAATTAAACGCCCAATATAATTAGATGTGAGGAAATATGTTCATGAATAGGAACAAATATGATTTACTACATAAAAAGATATCGATACCGCTTGAAAAGTTACACATACTCATCATCATCTCTAGTAATCGCCTCCCTCTATATCAGAGTATTCTCTCCATACTATATGAGTGAAACGAAAATCTTTACTCACTGGCGACCAATCGATTGTGATAGATAATTACCGTTCAATTTCTTAGTCAGCCACAACATGTTAACATAAAGAGGAGGGTAACAAAATACAAATATACGGCGGTCCCAGCACATATATCACCGATAAGTCGAGGAGGCAAGATTTTAATACTTGTATGCCAAAGACTAAAATATAAAAAATATCATTCTTCCATAATATTCTTGCAACTCTTTATGCTAAGGCATGTGGTTCAAACTTTTCAAAGCTGACATACAATGTAAAATTCTTCGTTTTATAAAGAATATGAATAAGAGAGTAAAACGATGCTTGGGGGATGTAATATTATGTCTGATTTCTTTGAATATTCGATAGGCTTGCGCCAAAGGGAGACATTTTCTCCTATTTTAGTATCGTTGTTTAGAGATAACTTGGAGCTATTTATAAAGTAAGGCATTCTCGGGTTTATTACTTCTGCTTCTTGCTGATGGCAAGGTTAGATAAGAAAAAGTCCCGAGGAACTGCAAACCTTTCGAAATCTTTTGCACACATATTGTAATAATTGCAGTATGGAAGTGATTGCTTCAAAAACTAAGATTGTTGTTTATAGAAAATGTAGTCTTGTACTTCATGATGAAACCTGGACTTGTGGTTGTGAAATTAAAAATGTTGTAGATGAATTTTGTTATCTTGGAACAATGTTTAACTATGCCGGTGCATTTTCACTTGATAATGTATATTTAATTGGTAAAGCTCTGAAAGCGTCAAATGTTTTACTTTTCAATTGTAAGAAAATGCATCTAAAGCCAAAACTCTATTGTAAATTGTTTGATACATTTGTTGTACGATCATTATTGGGATACGCCTCAGATTTTTGGAGTTTTACTTAGTCTATAGAAGTACAAAAACTGCATTTGAAATTTTGTAAACGTACAGCAAGCGAAAGTTAGTCTTTGTATATCGAGGTTTGTTAGAATTATCAAATACTGGTGCAACGTTTCCAACTCGGAAAATATCATTATTAGGAAGTTATATAGCCAGGCTTTACAAGTTTTAGGAAACTATTGTAATAATTGGGTGTCAAATGTTAACACACTCCTTTAAGATTACGGAATCTCTTACATGTATGCTCTCGCGGGA
>JAULCC010181003.1:10333-21217 GCA_032358795.1 Nuttallia obscurata | reverse complement strand
TGAATTAGTCATTTTTCATTAGTTTTTCATAAATGTATGGTAATGGGCGGCTAAAGTCGCATTTTCCCATTAAAGAAGCGGTTCATGACCGCTTATTTGATAAATTTTTGCTGTAACAAACAATTGTTATTTGTTCTCTCTCTCTCTCTATATATATATGTGTTTCCCCTGATGAAGGCTCACTGCCGAAAGCGCTCGGGTGCTTAAATTTAACTGTTTGGCTATGTTTTGTTGACTTTTCTCTAATTTATAATTCACACTTCGTTATCCCCCGGGATCCAGAGCATGTAAAAGATAGTCTGTTTGGTGTATAGATCTCTCCTACAATATATATATATATATATATATTACTAAGGGAATCTGTTTTCACAAAGGGCAATCAAAAGTTATGAAACTTGCCCCTATGGCTCTGCTATGAAATCAGAAAATTGCGGAAAGTTTTAAAGCTGTACCTTGTATGTTTACTGAAATAAAGGGCTCAAACAAATTACTCAGAATCTGACATAAAAAAGGGGAATATATTTAACAAGATGCTATCAAGAGTTGTAGATATGGTGGTTACTGAGAAAAACGGTCCTTAACAAAACACTTAAACAAAAATCTGATATACAAAGGGGCATAAATTTCACAAAATACAAGCAAGGGTTATGAAACTTGCCCCTAGGGTTGCTAGTATGATGTCAGAAAACAATATTAAATTTTAAGAACTCTATCTTGAATGGTGACTGAGAAAACTGATTTTTAACAAAAAACTTAACCAAAATTCTGACAGAAAAAGGACATAACTTTCGCAGAATGAAAGCAATAGTTATGAAACTTGTCCCTTTGGTTGCTAATATGCTGTTTAAGAACCATCTTAAGTTTCAAAGATATACCTTGAATGGTTACCGAGAAACGGTTGATTTTAACGAGAGAGAAAAAAAAAATATACGACTGACGACGACGGACGCCGAAGAAGCTATGACATCAGCCCTCTGTCTTAGCAGACAAGCTAAAAAAGGAAAATATCTATGGTTCACAATCAAATGTAAAAAGAAAGCTACATCAATCGGTGCTTTATAGCAATTCACGTACAGGTTATTGTTGTTGACTTTAAAACAGAGCCTCATTTGGAAATTTTCTAAAAAGGCGGATATAAAAACATGCGAGATGTATTGGTGTGTTGAATATTTAATGGAATTAACCTTTAACATGTTACTTTAGTGTTGTCTGTTGACAGTTGTTTAATTATTTAGACTATCCCTCTGTATAGCCTTATTCAACAATGCTTAATTTTATATATTTAATTATCGGGTGTGTATGGGCTGCATTTAAAAGGAGATCTACAATATAGATGTTCAACATGTAACTTTATTTCACACGTCCTCTACAATTGTAAATGAAAACATCTCCTCCATTCTTGAACTTGTTTTACTTATTGTTTTAGATTCACTTCTGGTAGTGTGGGAGTACATGTATTTCGCATAAGGGATATCGACAACTATAGTCTTATAAAAAAACGTAATGGTACATTTTACAACGTAGAGACATTATTCCAATCGTTACCGATATGGTTTACAATAAAAGTCGAGATTGTATTTGAACTATATACAGTAAAGAAATTAACACATGAAATAAATTTCACACATGTATTATTATGTATGTATCAAAGCGGTGTAGAGGTGGTGCTAGTTTTTTAGCACAGAATTGTTTTGAATAAAACAAATATGCAAACCAAAACAAATTAAGGATTCAGGCGAAATTTACAAACAAAACATAATATCGTATAAATCAAGGAGTTGTCGTTTCGCATCATTTATTATTAAACAAGTTCAGAAAAATATTACCAAGTGCGCTTTTGGCCAGTACAGGATTGTTTATATCATACAACATAACTAACAAGTGCAAACCTACATCAAATCAATGAACATAGACAGATTATATGTTTTCAAGTTTAGAACCCTCAAGAGAGTTTATTGTATATAACGGAAGAAATATTGCCAAGTCATAATTAAATGGTAATCGTTTTCCATCTCCCAAGCTACTAAGTGGTCTCGTACAATTGTTTCGTTCATACAATTACGTTTATTGTGTATAACGTCGTAAATAGTCAGTATGTGTAAACCTCTGAAAAGTGAACAGTGCCAAACATACGCTTGTTGAACAGTGCCAAACATACGCTTGTTGAACAGTGCCAAACATACGAGTGTTAGAAAAAAAATTTCTCATGAGCAATATTCTGTATAGAAGCAAAGTGCATGCATTATGGCGTGGTATGCCGAATTGAAACAGTTTGCATATCAACCCAGAGGTCGCAGTCTCGATTTTAAGTCCAAGCCTCCGTCATGAATGACCTTATCATAAAATGGATACATGTACTCGTATCTGGCGATGTACACATAGACATATACACGTATCACTAGTTTGAAGACAAGGTGGTTGGAAGTCGACTTTTAAAGGGAAATATGTATGACATAGCTATAACAAAAGATAAATTATTATTTACAATTTGGAATAATAAATTGCATCATGTGGTGAATACACATACTTATGCGATGAGCTGAAGAGTCAATCTAAAAAGCGACACCTATAGAAATATAAATAGCTGCATTTTACAATCACTTTCGCTTATTTGATTGTACTGTTTGTAATGTATTTTGGCTTTGGTTTGGGCTCTAAAGTTATGCTGCGTCATGTTTGTGCGTTGTCTTTCCTAGTTGTATTTAACAAACTATCACACATGGTACTAACACATTTCTACCCATATCCCTTTTTGTTTGGTTTGACATCAAATATATAATATCATTTTTTACATTCCTCTGTGGTTAATAAATTAAACAATCTTAATGACAGCTTGATTAAAATGTTCCTATTAATTGTCAAAACATTCAAGAAAAGTGTTACACGAATATGGTGCAAGAGCTATTTCACGTAATGCTGACTTACTCACTGCTGACATGAATACCACGGGTCAATATTGCATTTGCCGTCTAAACCTTATCAAAGGCTAATGGGTCCAACATAAACAGACTGTGGTCTTTCTCTGGTCCAGTACAAACATATTGGCAGTTTTTTTCCTTCCATAATACTTAATTGTAGCCGGTATCAACCACTCTGAAAATATTTATTGCGCCGACATTTTTGAGATATGAGGTTTTGATATCTTTTCATTTTGCTCGTGAAAATGATGCCTAGCTTTTGGATAATAGAAACCAACGGATATGGCATCTGTAACAAGACAGAAACTCTATATTTACTTTAAATGTTTTTCGGAAAAAGAAAGAAAAATCTTCTTTACTTTTCTTTGACAACGACTATAACCACTCGGCTACGGAGGCCCCTAAGGATTTTTAAATATTTCTATGTCCGGATTTAAGAAAAATGGTTCCGTGGCCGAGTTGTTAAAGTCGTCGACTTGCAATCTCACAGCCCCTCACCGCTGTTGGTTCGAATCCCATTCTGGGCACATCGGATTTTCAAGTGAGGAATCCTTCCAGCTGGCTTGCGGTAGATAGGTAGATAGATGGTTCTACCCGGATGCACTCTGTGTCTGAAATAGTGTACAGAGGTCCCCCGAGGTCTCCCTCCGCCTGTAATGAGCTGGACGTCGCGATATGACTGAAATACTGTAAAAGAGACGTTAAATTCCAAACAAACAAATAAGAAAAATGTTCTCAGAGTAGTGTTTATATTATTTTAATCATGCTTTACTATAATGACCGCTGTTAAATAATGAAATAGTACCAGCATTTTTACTATTGATAATGAAGGTATGGCATAGATTGGCTGATGTTACCGCATACTATTATATGTTCCGTTCCATGACTAGGTACTTTATCACAGTAAAGATTTGCCAGTCATGTTTTCAACTAATTAATCAACTAATTAATTAATTGCTCATATTCGTATATATATGTGATATCATTGTAACAAGCGTGGCTTATATATATAATAATATTTCACTGTAGTAAGGTTACTTCTTAGCCATGTACTGAAGAAGAAAAAACTACGAAATACAAATGTTTTGGTTAGTTAAGGCTGAGAGTTTAAATCTTTAATTTTAAGAAAAGGCAAACAGAGAAAAGTTTACAAGTTGTCTATAGCTTTTATATAATGTAATGTGGAAATAAAGATTTCGCGGTTTCATAGTGTGTGATCAGGGTTTTTTTCTACCTCCATGAAATATAGTCTTTCCGTTCTTTAAATAAACACAATGTCTGAGTTATTTCACGGAACGTCCTAAGTTTTTCATGGAAGGGTCTCTCATATACTACTCTGATACCAATGCTCATCTTGCAATTCACGTTTGTTACGTTTTTTATCATTGACGCAATTTATTTTTTATTCCACATTGTAAAACATACTAAGCCAAGATAATGAAAAAACATATTGTCATCTAGAATATGACTTTTATACATCAAAAACAGTCTTTGCTGCCTGCCATATAGGCAATTAGTTTATAATTTTACTCATAAAACTGTCTTCTATTCCCATGTTTTGTCACTTTCCGTTTTAAAGATGCTTTACATCTGACAATGGGACTACAAAATCAAAGGTTAGATTTTCAAATTAATTTAAAAGGCAGCAGCAGAAAGATGATAGCTATACGCATATCAAATAGCACTATAAAATTGAATGATTGCGTATATGCACGCGATCAAAGATTGAAGAACAATATGCCTTATATCGCTTACGAGAAAATTCGTATTGGGAGAATTGGAAAAAATACAGATTAGGTATGGATAGTTTTAGTTGCCTCCTTGATAAAATTACAAACTGTTCAAACACGAATCTCTTTTAGCAGATCACTGATTAGCACATAAATTACAATACATAAATTTGTATTGTACCCTTTCTATGCTCAGTGGTCAACGACAAATTTTATATAATATATATGTGACACATGCTTTTCCGATCTGACCACTTACAAAACAAAAGGTACTAACACACACTCATCAAGCGTCAAACAAGTAAGATATATATCTTTATTTGAGTCTCTTCATGGTTATCACAATATCATATTACAAACATAATGCAAATAAAACATAAACCATGCCATTCAATAATGAATTATAAGAGAGTATAACACTAGTACATATCATATATAAAAACGCTATTTTATAACATATCACTAAGAATAATACAATTAATATATGACATATAAAGATTGACTTAAGATAGACACTGCTTTTTAAGGTCAATATCTATTAAAAGAGTATAATTGTCATAGAGCAAATAAATAAAATGCTGACAGAAATTATCAACAGAGTCAATTAAGCAAATATAAAAATATACATGTAGAATATAAGTTTCTGTCCTTAAATAAGTTTTATACAACTTATGTAACAATTAAAACAAGTATATCTTTATAACCCGAAATACTAATTTCTAAAAATTTTTTTTTTTTAAAAAAACACACACACAACTAAGAAATAAAATTATAAACGTTGAAAATCATTATTTATACTGTAAATAAGTTCTACACTATAAAATTAAAAAGCAGGTTTTGGCACACAATCGAAGTAAATCATACGTGGAGAACAGATATATAAATTTATCTTTATCACTTAAATTAAAAAAGTTTTTATTGAAGAAAAATGCTTTTTCAAATAACGTTTCGCGCAAATCCGTATAACTGGGGCAGTTAACTATAGCGTTGATCTCATCTTCAACATTTGTCTTGCAAAAGGGCAAAACCTACCTGAAGCTGGTATGTTTTCATATCTGCCTGTCTCTATCCTTAAGGGTGCCACTCCACATCTAAATTTGCCAAAAGCTGATCTATGCCTTTTTGGAATGAAACATTTAACATAGTGTTCTATACTATAGCAACTTTTAAAAAGTGAATACGTTCTAAGCTTATTATTGCCAATTCTACGAAGACCGACATTTCTGTTAACAGCTGCTTGCCATTCATTTACCGATTCCCGTTCCAAGACTGTTCTCATGTCCAATAAAAACTGGGCTTTTTAAATCATCTTAGAGATATCAAAATGTCTATTTAGCTCTATTGTTATCATTTTCGTTTTGAATCGATAACACCAGTTTCTACATCTATCTGATCCTTTTAACACGCACCAATTAAAAATACATTTGTTGACTCTGCTGTTATCCATAAGAATGTATCTGCACCATTGTTGACTAACAGAGTACCATTGTTTTACATATGGCGATTGCCATCCCATATTCCCAGATACAGCTGCATTGGGAGTATATTTCCCTACACCAATAACAAAATCGCATTGCCCTGTTTTGAACAGTATTTATACAACTAAAAGAATTATCTCCCCACACCGCTGCACCGTAAGCGATAACTAGCCAAAATGTTGTGTCATATAATTTCTTGAACACGTCATACGGCATATCACCAATACATTTACATTTAGCAATTAAAAGGCCTAGTGCTCTACTTGCACTCTGAGCTACACACTTAGCAGTGTAGTTAAAATCAAGAAATTCAGTAAGATAAAGACCTAGATATGAATAACCCTTTATAACTGTCATTTTTTCGTTCCCACACATAAAATTAAAAATTGTTAAACTAGTTGAAGGCAGACGAAAATGAACAATATGGCTTTTCATACAATTAACTGACATTTTCTTATCAATACACCATTCAGAGAGGCAATCTAGCAACAACTATAAGTCTGTTTCATTTTCAGCCAACAGAACAATGTCATCAGCATAGAGTAGTACAGAGACTCGTTCATTGCCCACTTGAACACCTATACCTAATGCTTGAAGTTTAAGTGCTAAGTCATTAATGAAAAGATTAAACAATATCGGTGACATCGAACAGCCTCGTCTTAAACCAATCTTTACATCGAACCAATCAGTATGTAACCCATTTAACCGGATACAAGACGAGACAGATGAATATAAAGATTTCAATGCATTGAACATACGACCATTTACACATGTTTTGTTCAATGTATGCCACAGCATATCCCTGTCAATAGAATCGTGTGCTTTCTTGAAATCAACAAATGCACAGAATGTAGACAGTTTACCCTTTTCCTCGTCTCAATGATACCTGTTAAAGATGATAAATGATCTATAGTGCTCCGACCCTTTCGACCCGTTTTGCTCATCAACAAGTTTATGATGTTTCTCTACCCATTTAGTTAACCTAACATTTAAGATAGAGCAATACAACTTATACATATAATTTCCCAATGTTATGCCCCTGTAAGACAAGGGATCCCTAAATTCAATAGTGCTGGTTTTGGGAATCGGATTTATTATACCTTTACCCCAATCCGTTGGAATAGTTCCTTTCTCGAAACAGACATTAAATAGAGCATGAAGGAAATAAGTACTAAGGTCGTTGAAGAACACATCTTCAGGAATATTGTCAAAACCACATGTTTTACCTTTCTTAGCTTGTAAAAGTGCTTTTTGAACTTCAAAAATGGTAATGTTTGCGTTAGCAAAATCCTCCATCTTATTCACATGCAACACCGTTACAGGAATTGTGTCATTGTCGGTGCATGGAAATGAACTAGTAAATAACGAGCTAAAATCATTTTGCCATTTGTTTAAAACTGACCATGTGTCCCTTCTAACTGTACCGTCGGTTAAGACAACCTCCATAGGGATACACTGCTTTCGATCAGAATAAGCAACTCCAATCTTACATATTGTCTTCCAAAACTCTTGAGGATTATGTTTTACATTATCAAGCATTTCTTTTTGCATACTAAACCAATGTAAACGTTTATACTTTTGAACATTTCTATCAAAAATTTTCCTGCAGTTAATATAGCTAGATTTAAATCGTGATTTTTCTGAACTAGACTTACAACCTATCCATTCATTCTCAAGTAAGATGACAATGAGCACTGACAATAAAATATCTATCATATAAGCATTGACGCTTTGAAAATTTGACTTTGACTTTGAAACAAATTTTAAATACAAATAAAAAGTTGTTGTCTATATATATATATATACCTATTAACCAATGATAAGCATGTGTAAGACTGGAACAATACGCCGTGGTAGAATATATGTAACGCTGTACAAATGCTTAAAACATTCTTAATGTTTATACAAGGGAATATTTGTTTCTAAAAATCTGAAATTATGATATCATATGTTGTCTTTCAATAATAACATCGAAAACAAGTACTCGAATGTGTATTTGTTAATCTCAAGTTATCAAATATGAGTTTGAATCTCCACTTACCGAAATTACCATGCAAATCACAGTTGAATTGAAAACTACTTTCTTTAAAGTTAGTAAATGTTATATCACTGTAAAATGACATTGGAACTTGACAACGTTAAAAAGCATATACTTCATGACAACTTATTGTATTATGTGGGTTTATATCTCAATAAAAGAAGTTTTAAAGTAACATCATTGCATTTTAAATCAAATAGAATTTAAGCTAATGAAAATTGTATTTGCAATTTTATGTAGACTATATGTTAAAAATAGGTAAACGCTCAGTTTTATGTTTATCTATATGCATTGTCGTCAATTATGTGTGTACAAGCGATTTACTTTCGCTGTTGTTTACACGATGATAAGTCTTTCCCATACGTTATCGGCAAATATATAATAAATACTGACTCTTTAGTGTTTTAAATGGACATATTGTTTTGTACTAAGAATATAACGGAACTATGTGTCACATGTTACCTAGAAACAGTAAGTTAATGTGGGGTTTGCTACGTAACTGATGACATTCAGTCTAAAAGCCAATCAGAATATACTTTATCGCATTGTTTACACAACAAAATGATATAACCGTTTTGTTTGTCATGCCAAATACAGATATCTTTGGTAAAATGTTATTTGTCCTCTTCATTAAACATGTAAGCCCAGATTGACATGCTTACATTTTATTTTGAAGGTGGCAAGTCAAAATATAAATGTTAACTTTTTATTTTGAAAGCGGTAAGCAAAGATGGGAAATGTTAACTTTTTTTAAAGCGGTAAGCCAAGATGGGAAATGTTAACTCTTTAATATGAAGGCGGTAAGCTAAGATTCCCAAGTTAACTTTTTAATTTGAAGGCGGTTAGCCAAGATGGAAATGTTAAAAATCTTTAACTTACAGGCAGTAAGTCAAAAATTACAATTTTACTATTTTTAGACTGTCGATACTACTGCTTCACTAGATAGAATTTATATATAGCAAAATCACACGAGAGAAAAAATTACACCGTTTCGAATATTTCTGCATAGCTTTTAACTTCGCCTGAATAATTTCTGCCGTCTAAAGTTTGATACACATTGTCTCATAGCAACAAAATCGAAAAGAAAGTCGATAGCACAGAACCGTGATATTTTGGTATCCTTCCACCATGCTGCAATTCATCAACTCTAGTTCGGCAACTGGAATCTATTATGACAATTCCGTCGATAGACTACGATAATGTTTCAAATGGGTTCAAGCATCAGTATACGTCGTTACACAGAACTACCACGAGGGACTGTAAAAGACGATGTGTAGGCGCATGCCGTTTGTAAATTCAATTTCAGTCGCTGCCAACCGAAGTTAGATCGATGCATGTTAGCTAGTGAATCACACGGATGAAAACTTTATTACTGTATCAAATATGAAAGACACTTATTATTCAGCCTTCCTTGTTTGACATTCTGTAATTCATGTGGCAAAACTCAAATTTTTCAAACTGTTTTCTTTCCATTTCCGTTTGACTATACTGTGATTAAAATATCGAAGCAAGACGTTGTACGAAGTGTTTAAGTACTGCCATTTGACATTCGAAAAGAATGTCATGAAATTTAAAGTGCATATCAGTTAAAACGATTCAAGCGCGAACATAAGTTATATTCTCAATGTGCAAAACAACATTCTGATATCACTTTAGTTTTTATCAAGAGAGAAGTTAGTCTGATTTTATTATAAGAAGCATAGTGCTAGAACTATTAATATTATTGGTATATATGAAACTTTCATTCAATAGTTTATAAGTATTTTTTGCCCCTCCGTATTTGGGTATGACAGTTAAAAAATAAATCAGAAAGCCTGAAATATTCAATAAAAAAACAAAGGAAATTCACACCAAGACTTGTGTTTGAGAACTTTCTATCTGAGGCAAAATTTTACCGAACTACATAGCATATTAACCTTGTTACAATCTTCCCTTTCTGCCTAGTAAATAAGTTTAAACAAACGCATCCTTACTTATAATAAGACACGGTAAATTTCCAAATAAATCCATCTCTACATAATATACAAGAGGCCCATGAGGGTATGTGCGCTACTGGTTTGTCTAATTCGGGCACAATGAGGGCATGTGCGCTACTGGTTTGTCTAATTCGGGCACAATGACGGCATGTGCGCTACTGGTTTGTCTAATTCGGGCACATTCTGTCTTAAGTTGCAATACATCTGTGAGATATAAATTATGTACAGTTGCACTTAGAATATTTATCAGAAATTCTGGGTAGAACATAAAGTGACATAAATACAAACAGTTATCTTATTGAATTGTTTAATTAGATGTGATGGTTTGGAAAACTTGTAAAAAGTTTAAATGAAATTCATCGATTGATTACTGAGATAGGTGCTTAAATATTGTTGCAAGCAAAACTCTAACAAGAATTTCTTAGATAAATGGTCTTTATTATCATTATTTGCAAGTTAGAATTACCTCACTAAATCATTTAGGTAGTTGTGGTGGTTTGGACACCTAGCAAACGTTCAATACAATGCATCAATAAGTTACTGAAATATGGACTCAAAACGGTTTTAGCATGATCACAAGCATTTCCTTCCAGACAAACGGCGACGCACCATCGCATAAGCATTTGGCAAGAAAAAATAGTATACCTTGTCCTTACCTTCTATGTATATCATGGCAATATAATGGGGTTAGGTGTATACATAGTCCTTACCTTCTGTGTATATCATGGCAATATAATGGGGTTA
>JAULCC010180892.1:0-13102 GCA_032358795.1 Nuttallia obscurata | reverse complement strand
TGGTGACTGAAAATGTATTTCAGCGACAACCATCAAAATACTGGTATGTTTATCCCCATAATCTGTAATGTTGTTCAAGTGGTAATTTTCATGTACATTCATCACATATGAGCAGAATAATAACCTTTGCTTTTGTGACAAAGGCTGCAAGTCGGGGCATCTGTGTCCTATGGACACATTTCTAGTTTTTCCTAAGTTATATGATTTTATGGTAAACTATTGTTTTTTCATTAAATTGTTAAAGTGCACTGTAAGAAATGCTATAAATACATCTAAGTTTTTGATTACATTTTTAAATCTGAATTCTTAGGTAATATAATCTGGAGGAAGGTTTACTTTAAACATATTTTATTTCATATTTCATAATAATGAAAAAGGGTTAATTTGGGCCACAAGTTCTACCAACATAAGTTACTGCCCTTACATACAGGTACAGTATATTTCTATTAAGTCACATGATGTAAACATATTAGCAATTTCAGAGTTGTAGAATAAATAGATAAAATTAAGAAACTTGGTAGATGTGGAGGTAGGTAGAAACTGTTAAAGGGGATTCCCCTAAAACTTTCATATTTTGAAAGATTGTCAAAAATATGTAAATCCGTTGTATGTATAACTAAACATAAACTTTTTTTGTAGAACTTCCTGTTAATTTTGTGAGAAACACAATGTTGAAAAAACTTGCCAACGTTATTCTTTAGCGATTTAGAATGTATCTGTTAGTGTTTTTAATTAATAAGTTCTGTTATTTTCTGATGTTTTTCTGATATCATCCGCGTCTAAATCTTGCCATTTTTGTACAGCCTATTTGCATGGGCCGATAATCCGAATCTATTCTAGACACACACACTCTTGTTAAACTCTTCCAAATTCAAATGGTTGTTGTTGTCCAATTAAAGTCTTGAAATTCAAGATAAACGAAATTTTTAATCATAAAAAAATGTTTTTATGGCCATATTCTGAATTTTACCAGTGTGCAGTATCATTTTTATCTTATTCATAGTATTTATTATACATTTGGGGGTAATCTTGATAACTATATAGAGCTATCAAAAGTTTTAGGGAAAGTCCCTTTAAGAAAAGGGTAAAAATATAATATATTGTATGTGAATAATATGCATAATAAAATGAACAATAAAATAAACAAAAACAAAACATTATCACAGTGTATGGTAAATAATTTACCTGTCCTAATTAAAAATATATTTTCCTTTCAGTTGAAAAACTGAATGAAAAGGAAAGTATTTAAATCTATTAAATCTGTGTATTTGGTTTTATTTTGACATTTAATTTAAATTTAAAGACTAAACATGTTTTCAAATTAACACCCCCAGGTAAGATATATCTTTTAAATGTCACAATTACCATTCAGAGCTATACAGAAACAATAACTGTTTTTATCAGTTGGGTAAAAAAACAAATCCTTTTATTAATGATGTTTTGTTAATTGCATATTTTGGATTTTAATTGGATTACAGTCCACCATAATGTGAATGAATTCTTTGATAACACTCAGGGACTTATCTTGGATGTCTTCCTCAACCACATAATTAAGTTGGAAAAAAAATCTCTATTATATCCTGAACTGTTTGGATATGACTTATAATACAAATATTAACAGATCTCGGTGACAACTGATAAGTATAATGATATAAACATGTCAATATTTGTCAGTAAAACAAGTTATAATTAAGTTAAAGAGCTTTTGAATGAAAAGCTTATAATGCCACTCAGAGCTTATATTAAGTGTGTTTTTAAACAAGTATTTTTTGTTGCTTGAGAAATTTAGTTTATTGATACTCTGTCAAATTAAAGTCTATGCAAACAATTTTTAATTAAATTATCCAAAAGTTTATTAACTCTATATGGGAATGATGGTCTATTGGTAGGATGCAGGCCTCAAGACTAGCCTGGGCTGTCAGATTTTTCTAATTCCACATGTGCCTCACTCCACCCTTGTATATGTATTAATGGGTACCTGTGAAGGTGTGGTGTTAGCCAATGTGTCATGGCTGCAATTTGCTCCATCTTTTAACAGCCGACTTACAACCTGATGAACAGGGCAATAATATATAAAGCACCTTAGAACGTATATCAAATATAAAAAAGAGTGCTATAGTAATGTGGTATATTATTATCAAAGTAAAACTTCTGATACCTATCAAAAAATGCTTGGAATTATATTGTTATAATTTTTCCAAATTTAAAAGCTTTTGATAACTCCTCAATAAACTTACAATATTATGTAAGGTTTACCTCAGGCAATCAATATCGAAATAAAAGCAGTAGCAATATCGTTTTGTGTAAAATATTTAACATTATAGAGCACTTGTACATCCATATTTTAAAAGTTTCCTTCTATCAGAATAAAGTCTTGTTAAAATCAGGATGTATAAGGTATGGTGTTAAAAAGGAACCACTGAAAATGATTAAATTTGTCTTCGTATAACTCCACATGGTGTTCCTCTAATTACATTTTAACATGATCTTTGATCTGATTCAATAAAACTTCACTACAGCCATCTGAAAGGCTCGTTACTTTTTTTTGGTTCTCATTGATTCATTGAAAGACAAAAACTCTTGGGAACATCTTTATTACCATGGCAACCAAGAAACAGAGTCAAGCTGTGAATTTAATAAAATGTATTTAGAAAGAAGATTTATTATAATGAGTTATCTGGTAAGATCTGCCTAGAATCTCATTTAAAACGTACATGAAAAAAAAAGAAAAAACATTTTTTTTTTATTTGTTCCCTTTGACCTTTTTTCAGATGTAGCCTTTTAAAGACAGCTGAATAGTTAAAACTAACACTTTGGTTTTTGAAAATTCAGCCGTAGTACTGATTATTTATTGAGATACTGTTTCTTGTAATACACAAAGGTTTTTTTCTTGTGTACTCCCGGTTTCCTCCTACAATAAAGATCACATATAACACCTCTATCCATGCTAACAAGAGTGATTAATAAAGTTGTGGTGAACTTGTTTTGCAATTGTTGTAAAATAAATAAAGTTTTAACGTAAACATTGGCACAGGGGTGCAGTAGATATGGTATTAATTAGACTTTCAGTCAGGTGGCTGAGACAACCCTAATGTGGGTATTTCTCATGACCTTCCTTTAAGCCATCAATTAGTTTGTTCTAGCCTAAAAACTCTGGATTCAAGAAATCATAGACTTTCAAATAATGCAGATAAAGATCAGTGAGTTTGTTTGTTTCATTTATGTCACTTTCTGCCAGCTATAGGGCTAATGGATGTCCCAGAGAGAGGGAAGCAAAATCACAGAACTCTTTTGTAGATGACTATGGTTCTTTAATGGCCCAGTGTATAGCACTGATACACATGGGAGCTGAACCCCTGCCGGAGTGCCACAGAGGGAAAGCCATCACTACCAATTTTAAAGTCTTTTGTTTGACCTGGCCGGGGACTAAACCCTAGGCCTCCTGCATTGAAAACGGAAGCTCTACCACTTGAGCTAACCGGGCAGTCAAATGATCACTGATTAGATACACTAATAACAGAAGTCTGGTCAAGGTCTTCACTGATTATCACTGGATGATCTATGTTTTAATTACCTTACTGAAGTAACTATGTAACTATGACTTTTCTACTTTATGAAAATGGCAGACTTCATTATACATTGAAAGGGATTTTACCAATAAGACCTATTTCCATTGTCCAAAATCAATCAACTTTGTGTAAGAAAAAGACATAGTTGTCTAATTACAAATTATTTTGCCATCCATTGAGAGAGATTTATATAAATATATTGATATAGGTCATGAAAATGATTATCTTGGATCATTAATATCTTTGATCATTTTCCCTGGTAGATTTAGAAGAATTTTCCATAGAGGGACAGAAATTAAGAGAAATAGTCAATGGACCTATGCCTGTAATGGAAGGCCAGCGAGGGTCCCTG
Organism: Nuttallia obscurata; assembly: GCA_032358795.1. Taxonomy (NCBI): domain Eukaryota; kingdom Metazoa; phylum Mollusca; class Bivalvia; order Cardiida; family Psammobiidae; genus Nuttallia; species Nuttallia obscurata. The sequence goes on along the minus strand of JAULCC010180892.1, from coordinate 9,181 downwards.
GAGACTAATGGCCTAAGCTTCAGGAGTCACATGATGGCAGTTACATAAATATTGAGCTCTTAGAAAATAATGACAATCAACTTAGTATACACAAGAGAAGGGGAACTTAGAGCAGCATCTAATTGGTTGTTTGCTTTCATTTAATCAATTCCTTTCTTATGTTGACTCTGTACTGTGTCATTGTAGACTTCTGTTAGATTGGCTTTTTTCCCCCTACATACTATTGCATATGAGCACACTTAAAAATAATACATTAATGGCACATTATAAAGCTCAAATTTGCAATAATTTACTTATTTTGTGCAAGTCAAACAAGGTTATAGCGCAATATTGTGTCTTTTAAAATATTTCCTTTGCTACTAAATACAAGAAAAACAATAACAAACTAAAAATCGAGTATTTATTAGCACATCACTGTTGACATTTTGAACACTGTAAAAGTAAACTAGACCAACTCATAAATAATTGGAGCTTGCTGATTTACACATTATATGCACACAATGCAGATGACATCACATGCTTTGTGGTACACATTGAATATTACAAATTGATTAAATCACATTAGGAGATGCATTTGTGATATTTATAGCCACAAATTTTGTCCTAGCCATCTGTGTTTCATATGTTATGCCCAGTTCTGTTGGTTACAGAGAAAGGAAACACCTTTTTCCTCATTTCCATTCTGACTAAAATACATCACCTCATTTTACACTAAGCTATGAGGATCTGAAGACAGCCCATTAACATTAAAGTTAATGATCATTTTGATCATTTTAGCCAGCCAATCAGATCATAGATTTCAAGAATTTGAAAGTACTTTCAATTTCTATATTTGACAGAGTCCTAAAGTAATATCACTGATTCCTATTCTTACAACAACCAGAAGAATACAGTCATGCAACTGTAAACCTGGCAAAGCATCATAGGCCACTAAAAGCTCACATTATTGTCAATATAAATGACTGATGAAAATCATTATCTAATTGGCTTATAATATATAAATAGTGCTATTGAAAATCCTAGCAAACAAGAATAGATCAGAAAAAGGTGATCCTCTGATTTTCCTTTTCAGAAGATTGTGTATTTCAGTCAGATTAAGTTTTATTTTCCAGTGCACTGTGACTTATGTATCACAAAAAAATACCTTTGACAGTGCATTAAACCCATTACTTAAATATCATTATATGCTAAAGTGCATTATTGATATATGCGTCTATGTCTGGCACTATGAAGATCTTAAAAGAGCCTCACTAAACTGGATCCCACAATGATGTCACTTTGACAACACTGTCATCAGAAGAGTGTTAAGATTAGTGTTTGTATAGAAGAAAGATGTAAACATTAAGATGTTTGTGTATTTATTTGAAACAGTTTCCTGTTTTATTTGATAAATAGAATCTTACATTTGTGTTTATTTATTATAGTTTTCACTAAACTAAAAACAATATGACGCGAGCCAAGCTTTAAAATTATGTCATATTTTTTAAGTCAACATGTCTACTAAAAATGATAAAAAATAAACATGAATATATGATGCTCTACATAATGTATAGAATCCTTTGCCATATTGCAATATCTTTTATGCATTATACTTGTAAAAATATATTTAAAATGACTATAAGGTTACTTAACCCTTAATAGCTTGCCAAACTATTTGTCATTCTGTATGTATTTTAATTTGTTTGATCTGTTAACATTGATTCTGAAATTGTTCACTTGTTGAAATGCAGTGGTTGACTATCAAATGTATAGCTTCTTACAACTTCGATGATATCTTGTGATTAATGATTGAGCATGTCTCAAACACATTATTTCAGACTTATTATTAATAATAATAATTTATAATTCTGACTCTAAACAATTGTTGAAAGCGAGACTATTTCGTTTCGTGAGGTTTCTCATATGGAAATAATAATGCAGCAAATCTTATTGCAACTATGACCACATGACCCATAGTAACCCCATACACTAAATGAAGGCTCCTCATGGTTAAAATCTGAAAGTCCTAGATATTGTACTCACAATGTTATTGTTTCAGGCCAGGGAGATTTGAAGCAATTACTTAGTTTCTGAATTATCATCTCACAGTTTTATCTTGATGTAAATGAGGAATTAATCCAGAAAGGTTTATACTTGACATATTGTAAAATCAACAGTTTCTGTGTTGGGGTGTGTAAAAACCCTTTTAATTTACCTAAAAAAAATCCATTGTATCTCAATGGATCTGGCACAGCATTATGTTAAAAGGATTTTACTTTGAATTCACATTGCAATATAATCTTATTTTTGTGTTGTGGTGTTGTAAAAGTCTTGTTTCTGTGACATATATCTCCAGTTGTCTAAATACATCACTGTTATTGTTATTCTGCCGCTGTTGGTGATGGCATCTCTGGTGTTGCTTGAAGATGACACCATAACATTACAAGCTGTATGCATGTAGTTATTTTCTTATTTTTCTGGAGTTTTTTTGTGGAATCAATAGTAGTCTGACCCACATTTGCCGCCTTAATGTTTTTCCTGTCGCTTCTTTGAAATATTGCATCGTATAATTTTATTAGAGCATGGCAAGAGGCTGAAATTAGAAAAGGCGTCAAGAATTGAACTTTTGTTATGGATTTTTGATGAAAACATGTCTGTTAGAACTAAATAAGACTGATCAGTATTTAACCCTTAGCCTGCTGAACAAATGTCATCTGCTTAAACTGTTGTCTGCTTTAATTTACTCGTCGCCTAATCTGGATTCAAGCTGTTTGCAAATTCTATCTTGGTCGCCCTTATCAGGCTAAAGGTTAAATTAATTGCAGTTTAGTAGAAAGTATATCAATTGACTGTAGGCTTGTATATAAAATTTTGCTAAAAGAAGTATTTGAAATAGGAAGAAAACATGCAGTGAAATATCAGATTTTGCAGCACTTGAAAACAGGCTATTAATATAATGATTACAAAGTGATGTTGAATGATTTGGAAAATGAGAAAGGAATTATGGTTAAAAAATACTGAAGCACAAATTGTGTTAATTTGGTAGGATTATGTTTTGCTGTTAACAATAATATTATGATATTAGGTATTAGAAATATTAATTTGTGGTGTTGTGGGAAGATGTTTTGTTTACAGTTCTTTATGTTTGTATGATAATTTTAATTGCTAGCAAGGTTTCAGAAATTAATTATGGCATAATAGTGGGGTGTACCTGAGTTCAGCATTAATTTCATTTACTTTCATTTGTGTTTGATTCATTTTGCTGATCTGTTGAGGGAATTAGCAAATCATGCACAGCTTCTGTGTAACAAACTGTTGCATGTATCAAAAATTAGCTTTAGTCGGTAGATATCATTATCCAATGGCATGACATTAATTCAGTATTAGACTTTAATCGCCAGGGGCTGTTGACATGAGTCCATAATATTAATAAAAACTAAATTGAACAGTTCCTGATGGAAAAACATATGACAAGGATTGATATTTCTGAAAGGAACACATGGTAATTTTGATATTTCTGAAAGGAACACATGGTAATTTTGATTTTTCTGAAAAGTACATGTTGTAATGTTGATATTTCTGAAAGGGACACATGGTATTTTTGATTTTTCTGAAAAGGACATGTTGTGATGTAGATATTTCTGAAAGGGACATATGGTATTTTTGATATTTCGAAAAGGACATTTTGTTATGTCGATATTTCTGAAAGGGAATCATGGTAATGATGATTTTTCAGAAAAGGACATCTGGTAATGTTGATATTTTTTAACAAGACACATAGAAGTCTTGATATTTCTAAAAAGGACATGCGTAAATGTTGATACTTCTGAAAAGGACACATGGTAATGTTGATACTTCTGAAGGGAAACATGGAAATAGTGATACACCTGAAAGAATGTTGATATTTCTGAAAAGAACCCATGGTAATGTTAATAATTCTGCAAAGGAACACATGGTAATGTTGATATATCTGAAAAGGACATTGTGGTAATGTTGATATTTCTGCAAAGGAACACATGGTAATGTTGATATTTCTGAAAAGGACATTGTGGTAATGCTGATATTTCTAAAAAGGACATGTGGTAATGTTGATATTTCTAAAAAGGACATGTGGTAATGTTGATATTTCTGAAAAGGACATGACTTTGTGGTAATGTTGATATTTCTGAAAAGGACATGTGGTAATGTTGATGTTTCTGAAAAGGACATGTGGTAATGTTGATATTTCTGAAAGGAACATGGCAATGTTGATACTTCTGAAAGGAAACATGTTAAAAGTGATATATCTGAAAAGGACCCATGGTTTTGCTAGTATTTCTGAAAAGGACATATGGTAATGTTGATATTTTTTGAAAAGGACACATGGCAATTTTTATGCTTCTGAAAAGGACCCAAGGTAATATTGATATTTCTGAAAAGGACACCCGGTAATGTTGATAATTCTGAATGGGTCCACATGGCAATATTGATCCTATTTTATTGCATTTAGATGGCTATAACCCTCTTTGTTTTCAGGTGCAAGCTGATATTTGGAAATCAATGGTTTGGAAATTTTAGTCTGTAAAGTTGGCAAATTTGAGTACTGCCCAGGATAAAAGTTTTGGAGGGCCTCTGTCACAATGTATCTCTATCCATTCAATTTTTGTTGTCAAAGCCTTGGTAATTTGTTCCTGGAGCTATCTATATAATGACAGATAAAAGATTTCCTGTTGAAGATTTCTTTTGCTTCTGATGCTAAAAGGTCCACTGGGAAATTTGTAATCATAATCTAAACCTTAGCAATAATTTGAGCTCTTGTCTCAAAGGTTGACTTCTTCATTTAGCTTATGACCTCCTATTGTCTCGGGTATCAAACTGTATAAGTTGCCCATCTATTTGACTGAAAACGTTACAGGTAACAATATGAAGGTTGATTACGAACAACTCCACGATTTAAAATGTTACATGTAACAATATGAAGGTTGATCATGAGTTTATGTTAGAAAAGTTTTGCACCCATTTCTTAAATGAGTGTGTACTTGCAGTTTTACTATAACTCAGTTGAGAGCAAGGGTATGGATAAATATAATGGTGACAATAATCTTTAGTCTAGGTAAGACTGTCGATTTGATCAGGCTGTTTGCCCTCAAAACCCCCCGGTTAGCTCAAGTGGTAGAGCGTCCGCTTTCTGTGCGGTAGGCCGCGGGTTCGATCCCCATCCGGGTCATATACCAGAGAAAATGGTAGTAATGGCTTCCCTCCTTGACGCTCAGGATTAAGGGTTAGCATCATGACTTGTTTGCCGGTGTCAGAATAAAGTGACCAGCCGGGGTTCAACCCCCACATGTATCAGTGCTATTCACTGGGCACGTTAAAGAACCATAGTTCTTTACAGAAGAGTTCTGTGTATCCGCTTCCCTCTCTCTGGGACGTTCATTAGCCCTTGCTGGCAGTGAGTGACGTAAATCAAACATTAAACAAACAAAACTCAAAACTGGTATAAATGGTCATCGCCATTGGCAAACAAGACCTCCTTTAAAGTGAACAAAATTGACCTGAGTCCAATTAGGTTATAAACCTTTGTTGAGCAAGGACACACTCTTTCTAATGCTAGATATTATTTCTTGCATTTAATTGGTTTAAATTTACCATGTAATTTATTTCAACCAATCACAGCCATAGGTTTCTGAGAATGAATTCATGCTCTGGAAATATTTATAATTTCAGAACCTACAGAGCTTAATATAATTTAAGATCATGGATAATAACAGTTGTCTAATATTGCTTAGGATAAATGAAATCAAAGACAGGTCAAGGTCATTGTACAATCCACTTGTTTGACTGGACAAGCCTTGTGATGAATATCATAAATCATAGAACATTTTTATAGAAAATGAAATGTACTATCTATTTAGTATTTGATAAACCAGAAATACTAGCACATACAAGGGTTGTTCAAAAAGTTTGAGACAAGGTCTGTTATTTAGAAAATACTTGATGTGACGTATCTATTTTTGGTATAAGTTCAGATTGACTCTTTTATTTTTTATGTATGTAAAGAATTAAATGCAGTTGATTAGAAATTGAAAAGTTAAGCTAACAAAGTTCTTTGAAATTTTATAAATAATACTTCAAGCTCATATTTTTTTTTTTCTTTCTGTTTTCAGCTGCATTTTAATTAATAACATTTCCTTTCAAAGTCTTTAACTTTAAACCGAAAATCCTCTTATATTTATACTAGTGTACAAAATGACCATCTGTGTTAAAGAAGTACACAAAAAGCTGTTCTCTGAAGTTTGTCAAGATCTAAGTGTTTGTCGGCATTTAACTGTACAGAATTCTTGCATAGAAAATATGAGTGTTACTACAATAGAATTACCAGTATATAGAACTCCATGTGTCATTTGCAGAACCTATGCTCTGAAAAAAAAACCCATTAAATATAGCCTATATATCTATCTTAAAGAAACTTCAAAAGATAAAAAGGTCATGATTGTTTGATAGATAATAAGAATGTGTGAAAAGCCTTGAAATAATGGATATGATCCAAATCAAAATGCAGTTACATGGGGGAGATTACATCCCTCGGACAAGATCAATCAGCTGTTAAATTGAGACTTTATAGTTTGATGTGATGAATAATTGAATCAAATTGTTTACATAAATCATTATTTGTGTAAATACTACAATTATTTCATATAATTTTGGTTCTTATTCTCAGGGTATGCAATGAGCAATGTGTTATACGTTATAATACAATTTATTCAATTAGAATGAAACCAGTCTCAAAGAAATTTTCACTCGTCTTAATTTTACAATGATTGCTTCTGATTTATTCACTCTCAGGGTATTGGGTGATGTGTGATAAAAAGATTTATTTAATTAGATGTCAAGTATTCATGTCTCCCACCACGGACTACTGTTGCAAAGAGTATCTGCAAGGCGGTTGTAAAGAATCATTGGATCACTCATGACTTACGATTCCCCCTGGATGTGCCATATACTTCAACATGTGACAAATAAAGCCGAAATATGCCACTGTGTATTCCTTTGTTTTTGCAGAAATCTTGTATTGTCATCGACCAAGATCTTTGATGAATTCACCCCCTGGGATTATCTTCAGCTAGAGATACACTTAGGATTGCAAAGATATATGATCAAGATCTTAATGACTTGCATGTAAGGCCTTACCCTAACAACAAAAAATTCAGCAATTTCGATTTATAGCTGCTTACTTAAGCTTAAATTTTGATATACCAAAACTCCACAAAGATTAGAACAATGTTTGTAAGGTTTGCCTTCATAAAGCACCTTATGATAAACTTAATATCTAACAATTTCTTTCCTTTTTTTCCAGGAATAATTTCGGTTATCTATAAAGCAATGGATTTAACATGCTATTTATTTTCATTTAAACAGAAAGTTATAGAACTTTTAACAAATGTAAGTTCAGTTGTTTTTATAAAAGTGATTGGCATTATTCTCTTTTCCCAATATAAATTTGCACTTTTCTGGCTTATCTTGGTGGATAACACCGGGATACCTTTGAGTAGAAATACCAATCTTTCCAAAACATATAATAAGCAGGATAGCTTAACCCTTAGCCTGCTGAAAAAATGTTGTCTGCTTAAACTGTGGTCTGCCTGGATTTTAAAATTCATCAGATTCGTTCAATAATTGGAGAAACAATTGGTCAAGTGTCAAACAGCTTAGACCTGGATTAGACGCCGAGTTACAGTCAGAACTGGAACTTAAACCCACAACTTAGTAGTGGTGAAGGGGCAAGTCAATTTATAAATGTATCAACACATCCTACTGAAGGTGGTCTACATTGGTGTAGTGGATAAGGTGTCCTTCTTGCGCTCAGGAGGTTGTGGGTTCAGGCCCTGCAGGAGGGCCTCTCTCCTTACCAGCAAGTACTGGTTCTACCCAGGAAACGGACTCGAAAATGTTTCTACAAGCCACATGGTTTCAATGTAATCAAGCTAAAATAGGTTTAAACTAACACATCTACAAGTACCACAATTGATGAAAAAATAAATGTTATGTTTGTACGGAGTAGGAGAACTATGATGTAAAAGCCATGAAATATAGATATACTGCTTCAATAATTGTATTAAGTATTCACTATTGGTTCCTCGCTAACGCAGGATCATTATTATGCTTCCAGCACTTAAAAAGATTAAAAGCAAACAGATAAACATCCCTGTACAGATGTACAAAAACACTAGCTGACTTTTACAAAATACATCTTCAGAGTTTTAAAAGATTCCCTTGATTTATTGATAAAAACAGTCTGATAAAGAACTATTTCTCAAATGAAGAAAACAAAAAACAAACAAGAAAAAAGCTTCATATTCCATGGATTTTTTGAGCCTCTATTGGGGCAGATAGTGACAAATCACACTGAAAGTGATATTAGGCGCAACATTTTTTGTTACATTTGCCCTTCTTGCCTTATAATTTAACTTTATATAACACCCTAATGTTTTTGCTTTTTGCAATCCAAACAGTAAACAAGTGTAATCAAAGGACTGACAGTCCTACCATTGTGCAAAGCATTTGAATGTAAAGATCTTGAGAATAATACAATGATCAATTACTCCTGATAGTTCAGATGTCTGATGTTTATCTGAAGCACAGAGTTCCCCTGTGCATTATTGTTGCCATGCAACTGGGAATAAAGGTCATCCAATGTAGCCTGAAGTAATATATCAGATTTTCAGTTTTCACTGAGATGAACTCAACGTCCAGCCCAGCCTACAAGTCCAGCCCAGCCCATCTAACAAGCCTATTTGAGTCTATCCCATTTATCCATTTCAGGTTTTAAAGGATACATTAACTTTAAGTGAAAATATATCGTCTTTTATTGGATATGCATTGACCCAAAGCAAATATACATTGTTTTTAATGGAATAAAATGCATTGGTTTTAAGTGAAAATGCTATGAATTGTTAGATCTTCATTTACTTGTTAAATATGTATTAACTTTTATTGAATATACATTGTCTTTAAGTGGGTATGCAGTGACTTTTTGTGCCCCCCTCTTAAAAGGGGGGGGGGGGCATTTAGATTTGCCCTTGTCCGTCTGTCCGTCCGTCTGTCCGTCCATCACAAAATCTTGTGTCACTCATATCTCAGAAAGTAAATGAACCTGAGTCACAGAATTTTACAGGAATGTTAACCAGCATGTGAAGTTGTGCACCTGGGGTTTCATGTTTGG
>JAULCC010180670.1:0-13106 GCA_032358795.1 Nuttallia obscurata | reverse complement strand
ATTCTATTTCCATTTACGTAACACTGGTGCTTTTTCTAACACACAGATGCTAACATTGCTGTAATCTCATCTCAAACGACACTTTGTCTTAGATGTGCTTTCGTGAACAGCTCATTGAAATATCAACTTATTATTCGCTTTTGGCATTCGAATTTAGCATTGTCGCAACGTGTTAACAACTTTTCAATGATATACCTTTTAACCCTAAGCCTGCTAAGCGTGACCGTGACAGAATTTGAAAACAGCTTGGATTCAGATCCTAATCCGGATCCAAGCTGTTTGACAATCGGCCAAGTGTTTATCCAAATATAGGCGAACTCGATGGATTTTAAATCCAGACAGACGACAATTTAAGCAGACGTCAATTTTTTACAGCAGGCTAAGGGTTAAAGAGTATCTGCTGCATTAGTATAACTGTAACCCATATGGTATATGAAATACTTTACGTGTTCCAATGACGTTACTCTTTAAACTGATGTAGTTTGTGTTAGCTGTTTGACGAAATATACATATTTGCATTGATCATAAACTTGTGTATTTCTTCTTTGCTTTTTCATTGCATCCATCCAGCACTTTTCTTTACATCTTTCGAAAGCTAATTTGAATAGTTACCTGGACACAACATCTGTGCAATCGATTTCACATTTGCTATGGTAAAACGGCGTGTTAGTCATCTGGGGCCCATTTCACTAAACATCGTAAGTTTACGAAATTCTTAGACGTAAGAAGCTCACGTACGATTTTCGCACGAATTTTTTACGTGCGTTTCACTAACATCGTCGTACGAAGTAAACTATCACGGTTTTCGTAACTAAAAATAACCACAGAAGGTAATATCTAGAACATCGATTCGGTGGCACGCGGACGTATAGTCGATAGTAAAATTGTTAGGGTATTCTTGAAATAAATAAATAAAACACAATACTCTTGCAGACGGTGCTTTTAAATTTGATTCATTGCATCAACAAGTTTAAAAATCTTCTCTGTACGTATTAGTTACCCTCATGCTAGAAACCCAGGTATCGTAGAAGACAGACTCCCTCTTCAGACCTGTGGGACTTAAATAAAGTAAATACAAAGTTGTTTTTTTTTAAATTTCAAATAATGATTCAAATTGTTTTTGTTCGGTTTTAGAAATTATATTTTTGCAAGGGTTGAACAACAGATGCAGTGAATTGTCTATTATTTCATAGAATGTTGAATTCAGTTACTCATATGCCTGAATGTTTGTATGCTACCATACGACAATCCTCTTCTTGTGGTCGTAATAATAATATACCCCATGAAAATAGAAAATGTATTTTTTGTAATTTAAACGCAGTTGGAAATGAATATCACTTTTTGTATGTATGTCCTCATTATAAAGAAATAAGAATAAAATATTTTAAACCATACTACTGTAGATGTAAATTTGACACTCTTATAGGCACAAAATCTAGAGTATGCCTCCTGAATTTAAGCAAGTGTTAATTTTTTGTAACTGAGTTGAGGAAAAATACCAGTACCACGATTTAGTTGCATAGTTGAGGAAAATTTCATTAAGACATTAAATTACCACAACTCTACTTTGAAAAAAGTTATAATTCTCGTGTGTGAATAAAATCTCTTTTTTACAAAAGATTATCACAAATAATACTTTTTACATCTCTATTGGATAAACAAAATCCAGTTGTTTACAAGTTGCTTACATATGGTTTTCAGTTTACATCTCTGTTAATTATGTTGATAGTTTGTCAGTGTATAACAGACACCATGTATATCCCTACTTACCATTTAATTGATGTAGGCTATAAACATAAATGTATGTGTTGATGTTAAATACAATTTGTATTGGATTGTATTGACTTCTGCAGAGCAAAATGTCCAGAGTTAAATATGGCATTTAACATACCAAATAGATGTAGTGATATAGTATCAAGTGACTCATTGAAGTGCCTATTTAGTAATACCTATCCTCCTGATGATTAATTTCTTTTTCTAAGCTTTGAAAACTTTTTGAAACTTTTTATAAGCTAAATTAAGGCAGGTTTAGCTCTATAAATATGCCATTATTATCGTTAAAACTATTAGCAAAATTCTCACATTCATTATCTGAAATTGTAAAATTATTTGTAAGCACATTCATCGGTATGGGTGCTCTGTGTATCAGATCTCTTACGTTTACAAAAGAATCTGCAAAATATCTAAGTCATCTTTATCTCAAGCGTTCAATCTCATAAATTATTGACTTATTTCCTACGATTTTTCGCACTAACAGTTTGTAAAAGATATTATCAATAAACATGGTTACTCGGGTTTATATCCTATTTTGTTTTTAATTTTTAAACGAGTGAAAATAATTGTTAGAATAATTTCAGTTACGTTCATGCTCATGTGATTGCTAGAAATGTGTTGTAAAGCTAAATTGTAATAAAATATTATAAAGTATTGTAAATAGTTTCCCATATTACTGAATGTATCCACTGAGACTTGTTAATTTGGACCACTGGACCGACAATTTGTGGATAAATGGAAACACAAAGTAATACTATAGCTATCCACCAGCTGTTACTTAAGAGATCAATCAAGTACTACTCGATCGATCTACACACTATTACTACATATTTCCACTGACTATTACTAAAATAAAATAATTCATCAAGAGTAGCCAAATGAGCTCATTTAGCATTACTAAATGGATCCACCTGCTATTATTAAGTACATTTATTGAAAATTACCAAATGAATTCATAAAGTTTACTGAATGAGTCCACTTAATATTATTTAATGCCTTCACTTTGTTTTACTAAATGAAGTCACCAACTATTACTGATGAATCTAAGAAGAGTAAAAAATATAAAAGTCTAATGATTATTCATGAGATAAATATTTAATTTTACGCTAGTGCTCTTCTAAGAAGTTAACTCTTTGAACTTATGTCTTAATGGAATTATTACTTGAAATCTTTATTTTCACAAACGATCCACTGAATTAAAAAAGATGCAAAATCCCAAGATGGATGGAAAGTAGGGCTGTCATATTTTCTACTGCAATTATATCTGATTAGTACAGTGATGTTTAAATTAGACATTACCCAAACTCGTAAACATATATTTTTTATCACTATAGAAGTGTTACACCCCATATTTCATATTTCTGTTATTAAGATGATTCAAATGTTACATATGAAGATAAATGCTTAATGAATGTATTCTAGTACTGCTTAGCTATATTCAGTATAATACAAAAATCGAACACAAAACCACAGAGAAAAATATAAAGGTTTCATTTTGAATTGTGTCTATTGTCTTCTTTTTGAAGTATATAAAGTGTGCTATAAATATTAAACTGTCTCGTGACTGCTTCTATTGCCACCATTTACTGGAACTGAAACACAACCTAATATAGTGGAACAGCAACAAATGCTGAGTCCTGAGGCCGGCAGATAAGTCCAGTCTGGATTCGTTTTACAGACAAGCTTTCTGTACCAGGAGGCAGTTTGAACTCGAACCTCTGAATAAGAACCCCGAGGAACAAGAACACCTCCATTCTTGCAAGCTGTTGACCCAGACAATTCCGCCCACCTGAAAATAAAACAGAACTTTAACCAAAGACATTTGAATATTCCTTCAGAGGCGTTTTAGAATATTTCATTAAACAAGCATTTGCATATTCTATTTGCCAAGCTTTAGAACATGCCATCTGACAAGTACTGGTATTTGTATTTATGGGTTCTTGTTTCCATCAAAACACTTAAACCTTGTTACACTCTGTTTGGGAAAAAATGAGAACAACATTTGATTGGATTTGAACTAGACATTTAATTGTAATGCCATGAGTTAAATTGTATAAAAAATTGTATATTGATAGGAATCATTTTTTTTTATCAAATCTGGGCATACCCGTCTTAATAAATTCAGTGATACAATACAGAATAAGATGAGCTTAACAGAATACGGTGGTAGCCAATGATACAGTGTTTTGACGCCAGCTAGTTCCGAAAGAGTAAAGGCGTTAGTCAGTTTTCATTGGTGCTAGCTGGTCAGGTGATCCAAGCTCGCGATATCATTGGCTCGCACCTATCTCTACTATTTATTATGTAGCATGCGATTAACTTATATTATGATGGGCGCTCTGAATAGATAAAACAAGAGCCCCCACGAAATGTAACTTAAGCCCAGTTAGTTACACAGCTCACTCGTTTAGAATAGGAGGAGCGACTCACGCATATTTGGCCAGTCTGTTTTAACATTTTTATCAGTAAAGTATCTGAATACTCATTCTGTCAAGCATTTAAATATTCCATCTGTCAAGTAAAAGAATATTCCGGCAGTCAAATAATTAGATTATTCCATCAGTGAACTATTTGAAAAAACTTTTAGTCAAGTATTTGAATATTTAGTCAAGCAAGTTTTGAAATACTACATCAGTAAGATATCAAAACAAATATTTGAGTACTCAGTCAAATATTTCAATATACGAGAAATATTTAAGTACTCAGTCAAATATTTCAATATACGAGAGGGGCCTCCGTGGCCGAGTGGTTATAGTCGTTGACTTGCAATCTCTCAGCCACTCACCGCTGTGGGTTCGAATCCAGGTCTGGGCACTATGGATATTTCATGTGAGGAAGCCTTCCAGCTGGCTTGCGGTAGGTCGGAGGTTCTACCCGGGTGCACTTTGTGCATGAATTAGTGTACAAAGGTCGTCCGAGGTCTTCCCTCACCTGTAATGAGCTGGACGTCGCGATATGACTGAAATACTTGAAGCCATTATTTGAAAGCAGAAAAAGTAGGCTTATTGGAATACCCTATAGGCACTGGAAATGAAACTGCCTAGTGCACTTCGAGAGCCATATCGACGTCCAGAAAGAAGAAATAGAAAAAATCGCAGGGTCTAATATCTGGTGGATAAGGTAGGCTGAACCACTAGGAATTCATGAACCGGCGCACACATATGAGCAGCTATATTGTCATAAATAAGACACATTCCTCGTATTCAAGGCGCAGGTCTACGTTTTTCATAATACATTTTCCTTTTTGAAAGCACGCTTTCCTTATAAAACGTGAATATAACTGTTCGACCTTATGGTATTGATTTTTGCGAAATAGATCAATTTGAATAAGAAATATGGCATATGAAACTTTTCCCGCACTTTTTATCCTTTGCTGATGACCACCTGGGCCGACCAGGACGGGGAGTATCTTTTAAATAAGTTTCACTATATGTAATCTTTTTGTGCCTTCTGAAAACTGAACTATAGACACTGCAGATGTCCCATGTATCTGACACAACTCACCATTTAACTGTGAAACTGAATTATTTAGACTAATTGACCTTTGATATAGGCCCTTATCTTTGGCTTTCAACTTACATACAGTAATATAGCCAGTGTTTATTACTGAAGAAACTTGAAATTTCAATAACTTTTGAAAGACTGAACGGATCGAAATTCCATCCTGTTTTAGGAAATCACTCCTCCGTGAAATCACCGCAGTTTGCACTGCTCCTTACAACCACGCGGTATGGCGGGCCATAAGTGACACAATTAAATGAACGCCCCTCGTTAAGTACTATAACTCAAGTATTTGAATATTCCATTGGTAAAGTATTGGACTATTCCAACAGTTAAGTATTGAAACATTATTTTATTTTATTTCATCTTTCCACATAGAAATTTCAATACTACTCGTGTCATCGACAGTACAATTTAGCAATTCATTATTCTATCTCGTGTTAGTGTTTATTCAGGGAACATACAACATCGTTTTGGTTTTTACACTGATTTAAACTGATACATTGAAATTATGGCGTACTTAAACTTTATCTAAACTTTTTCTGTCATAGATTGACATTTATTTATTAATTTTTATATATCCAATTCTATCACATGTGTATCGTTTTTGTTTAAAAATCAGTTTTTAGATAATGAATCTGTATTGGAATGTGAGGACCTTTTTAAGGCTCAATATTTAAATAATGAATCTGTATTGTAATGTGACTACCTTTTTAAAGCTCAATATTTGAATAATGAATCTGTATTTGAATGTGAGGACCTTTTTAAAGCTCAATATTTAAATATTGAATCTGTATTTGAATGTGACGACCTTTTTAAAGCTCAATATTTAAATAATGAGTCTGTTTTGGGATATGAGGACCTTAATCATTCTTGAAAAACGGAATATGTTTTTGTCATTCATAAAATCTAATCTATAACGACAATCGGCTGAGGAAATGTGTGAGTATGATAAGATACGTAGTCAATAGAATGATTTGTTTACAGTTGACTTTCCAAATGTAAATTGTGCAAGAAGGAAGATGGAGGCCACGATGTTATTTTGTATATGTACCAAACTCACTGAGAGAATAACATACTATTCTACAAAATGAAAACATATAACAACACAACATGACGTGGCAGGGGTAGAAAAGAGAGAAGGGACAATTCGACTGAGTCAGTCGTACTACTGCAAACAAAGTTATATTTTATATTAAAAGGTTTCCTGAGGGTGGGCTTTTTCCCATATCACTGGCAGATTTGTTTCTGCAAATCACAGTCATAGATTTCTGAATATGAGTGTGAGTCCGTGCCCAAAAAAGTTTTGCTAAATCGAAATTGGAATTTTATCACTTATACGAGCTCAAAAATAGAAAGTAATAAATGATAACACGTTTGACGAAACAGGTCAACATGTTAGTTTAGCTTGATTTCTTTTCAAGGCTTTGGGAAAAGTTCATATAGATATGTATGTGTATGTACCCATCGAGAATGGCTTTAGGCCCTCTGGGGTCTCAGCGAGGTCTCCATTGTCCTTCAGGAAGCGTTCTGGTCTGAAAACCTCGGGATCGCCCCACATTTCTGGATCCAACAGGATTGAGTTCAGATGAAACAAGACATTGGCATTCTTAGGAATTATGTATCCTTCAAACTCAGTATCCTCGAGTACCGTATGTGGCGCTGAGTTTGGTGCTGGAATATAAATTGAGACTTTTTATTTCGTAATACAACTAACTGTGTTCTAGTTTTCTTGAATTTTACATTTGTTCTTGTAGCGATTATTGTCGACTCATTATTCAGCTGTAAATACCTGATCTGGTAAATAAGTAGAATCTTAAGAATTTAAGAACCTTAAACATTTCTTGGCAATGATTAACATGTTGTTAATGCTGTAGTGCTGAACATACATGCCTGAACATTTCCTGAACATTTTAAATAAAATATAATAAGTATTATTTTAAATATATCTATCTAGATATAATTAAACGACGTGATTTGCTTTTTAGCAACATTAATCATTTGAGGAAGCAAGCAATCGTAAAAGTCTGTGAAGCCATTGTAACCAGAATAGTCATATAAAGAGAAAACTACCAGTCAGTTGATTGTATTATCAGTCACAATTTACGATGAAATGTCATTGCTTTAACATAATTTTGATTATGATGAATGATTGAGACAAGTTATGCTGCCTCTCATTGTAATTCCATGCTATAGACCTCACATGAACACCCCTTCCAGTCGCAATGTATTGACACCAAGCTAACTATTCCTAGCACTATCCATAAAGTACTGAGTGCCAAGCAAGGGAGCTACTAGAAACATGTTTTAAGTCTTTTGGTTTGACCAGGCTTGGGATCAAACATATGACCTCCCGCATGCGAGATACACTACTAAATACCAACTGCTGAAGTCTTTTGTAGTGTAGACGTCGACGGGTATTTGAGCCTAACATTAAGCGGATACCAGTACGAGTGATATCCCCATGAGGAAAAGCTAAACATGCAAGGAGAGTTTTCAAAGGCTATTGTCCAAGACAGCAGTGGCAAAATCATGGTATCGATCATCGAGACGGTTTCAAGACGGGTAACTGAAAGAACATATAAAAAAGAATTTTACCCGAATTTCAAACGTGAGCTGGCTAGTCAGAGAATTGAGGTAAGTCTGAATATACTGGAAGAAAACGTCCAGGTGCCGTTTCCTTAATCTAAGAACACCTGCTGAAGTCTGCGAAAAGGCTACAGGTCTACCAATACAGGCAGCTGCCAAGACAGGTAAGCTTTGATACTTAAACACAAGCTAACCATTGCCTTCCCAAATGCATTCAGTGACCGATCCAGCCACAGCACCAGCTAGAAAGAAGGTAGTGGAAGCTAGTGAATAAGACCCGTAACATGGTCTATTCACCTGCTGGACAACGGAGCGGAAGCCTACAACCGGTCTTCAATTGAGGCAAGCCTTGAGGGCATCATTCACGTCTGAAGGAGTTCTTAGCGGCTCTCCTAAAGAACTTGACCTTTGACGGGAAGGCAAATTGGAAAGCTTACAGCCTCACTCTTAAGTGTTATTTTCCGGGTTTTTTCCGGTCCGAAGCAGAAAAAGCCTAATGTCCCGTGCAAGGGCCTGAATGACAAGGCTTTGGACTATTTTGCCGTCGTAGTCGATCCAACCGAAGACAAACACTTTCCATCAGCTGCACATGCTAGGTTCAGCAGGCGACCCATAACCCAGGCGAGTCTATGGAAGATAAGGCTTACAGGGTACTGAGACAGGTGGGCCGGGTTTTCAGATAACTGCAAGAAGAGTTCTGTATCAAACAGGCAGTAAATAGGTTTGTCCGACACGACTGACAGAGATAAAAGCCATCGTGTCTGTATGGAAGGACCGGTCACAACACTGTGGATCATAAAAAAAGTACGAATTAACCAACAAGTACACTGTCATCCATGGCAAACCTAAAAACAGGCGAAGGGTTGAGGAAGTAGAACAAATTTAATAGGTCAGGGCGGAGCGGTATATGCAGAAACAGGAATTCATTGAGTCCCTAAGACAATGGAGTTCCGGCTTGAGCAACGGCTGAACAAGCCCAGAGCAGAGCTGAGGTGTCCCCGTGGGTAGATGGAAAAATCAAATTCTTCATGCTGTAACTGTGGCAAGACTGGCCATTTCCAGTGAAAGTGTCACAGACCCAGGGGATCCGTTAACCAGATGGGATCAGAGAAGCTGGACAATCTCTGAATCGTATGCAATTGTATAGCCAAACGTCTAAAGGGTCTTGGTGTCCGAATCCAGAACACTCAAACACAGAAGATGAATAAACAATTCAGGTTGCCGCTGTGCACTCTGTGCACTCTGATATAATGCCAGGTTTAGGAGAGGCAGGGTGACGGCAAACGGACAGCCGATGCAGGACTAGACGAGTTTTATGGCTTGTAGCTTATTGTCCTTGTTAGAATACTCCATGATTGTAGGGTGAAACGCATATAAGAGCTATAGCTGACACTGTCGCTCAGGTCACAGTACTTTCTGATACAGTTTGTAATTCTCTAAATTAGCAGCCTCCAAAACAGAGGGCTGTGAAATTATCAGTTCTAGATCAGAAAATGGTTATATTGAGTATGATACCCGTGCGTGCCCATTTTAACTTCAGAGGGATGATCTCTGGAACCATGGGTATCTCTATGTAGTATCTAATTTGAAACATAACTTTGGATTGACCTTTTACTTGACCAAGAGCAGTCAGGTTTGGACATGGGACGACGGGGTATGCTTGCAGATAAGCTTAAAAGCCAAAATCAAGTGGGTTAAAAAACGTATCCAGTACTAGCTTCTCACACAGAGGGTGTTTTATTCTTTATACGGATAAGTTAACCTTCGCTTTAGGAATCTGACTCATTCAAATGTAGCAGTGAGAAGAGAATGTGTTGCATATGCCAGCTACTCCCTGACCATTTCAAGCAGTATTTGCTCATAATGCAAAGGAGCGGGTTGACCTATCTCATTTTCAAGCAGCCATAGATTTGATTCAGAGTGACAAAAATGGGCAAATGGAGTCACCCAGTGTACGAGTAGTGAGTGTCAATGTAGTGATTACTCGGATGTGTGCCAGGGTTGCTAGTGACAATGTATAAACCTAACCTGAAACCCGCCAAGAGGCATTCCAGTATGGTCCGAAGAAACTAGAAGAAACGTGGGATCCTTCGTGCCAGAATGGAAATGGACGTATTGCTGCGGGGAGGACGACACATGACGTTGCAGAAAGAACAAACGCTGGTACTGAACGTCATGTACCAAGACCTTTAGGGTTCTCCGCAGATTATCTCAAAAGGCTTAAAAAGAACACGAGACCATCAGTTTGTCCATTTGTTGGCGGGAAGATGTAAATGAGCCAGACCAGGCTTTTCTGTTCCGTTCCCGTGCAGAAGCCAAACACAACTTTCTGAACCGTGAATTATTCCTGCTACTAGTGGATATTTTTACAGAGCCATAACACATACGGATATGCTGTTACTAATGCTGCGAAAATCCTTTAGAGTGGAGGTTCTGAAGGTGCACCGTCCTTAGGCCATCAGAGTGCACCGAATCACGGACATGCTAAAGCAAACGTTTACGTAATACGACCCGATAACTGTTATTGTTAACTACATCCAGGGATGCACCTTTTGCAAGGCATCAAGAAGTCGGCTACAGGATTACCTTCCACAAGAGAAAATTCGGAGGATGGAGGTGGATTTCTGCTGGAGACAGTAAGATGACGGTTCCTAAACATCATGGCCATACCGCAAGGGTAATGGGCAAATATTAGAGAGCCTTCATATTCTAGTGTAACGGATGTGTACATAGAAAAACAGACATCTCTCCAGCCGTGAGTGCGAGGAAAGTTTGCTCAAAGTATTTGTGGTCAAGGTCAATGTTAAGTGTAAAACACGGTTATATAGGTATTTACCTATTGTTGAAAATCGCAGAGTTTCATTGATCACAGCTTGCAAATATGGCAGGTTGATCTTGTCCTCCAACCCCACAAGGCGACTTTCCCCAACAACCTAAATATGATAGCATAGTTCACACATCTATCCATATATGATCGTAAATACTTTAATGTCATAACAAAAAAGCTGATGGATATACAATTTTACATACTAAGATATCAAAGTCAGCTATCTCCTAATATTTATTTAATATTATTATATCATATTGAGATCAGCTTTCTCATATGAAATCTAACATACAATGACATAGTTATTCCAGTCAGTATTCTAATCCCCGAACTGAGATAAATATAAAAACGGGAAGGCATTTAATTACCTGTTTCAACTAAGGTTCACACGAATATTTGATTAGTCATGCTTTAATCTATCATTGAATTTTGATGACATGAGCTTGAATTTCGAAAGTTTCCTGAAATATCAAGTTTATTGATTTTGAAACATAGAAGTATTGTGTTCAGAGCATCGGACTTTTAACGTCTGTGTTGTCAGTTCAACTCCCAGTAGGACCAGGCTTGTATCCTTTATTAATTGCCAAGTTTGCAGTGCCTAGTACTGGCAACAAAACGATTGAGGGCGCAGTGGCGTAATGGATATGGTGTCCGCCTTGCATTCAGGAGGTTGCGGGTTCGAGTCTCGAAGAGGGGTCTTTCTCATGATCTTCAATTGACTCCAAGTACTGGTTCTAACTAGGAAACGGACTCAAAGTGTTTCTACAAGACACAGGCTTTCAACATAATCGAGCTAAAATAAATAAGTTTAAACTAAACAAAACAATGATTGTAACCTCGATAAGGTTTTCAGTTTGCTGCAAGAGATGTTAAACACATACATTGTAATAATAAACGAGTGTCCATACGAGTAGCTCAAAACGCTAATATTTAAATCTTTGCAGCAATACTTCTTCTGAAACATAAACATAGTGGTTATCTGGCATTTGTTGTCAACTCTACAAACAAATATAATTTGTATAACAATTGCTTATTTAAGCACTCAATTTGGAGTGTTTTTAGCACTATTGTTCGAGTGTTTACCTTAGCTCTTTTGTTTGAGTGTTTACTTTAAGAAATATTTGGTATGTTATCTTTAGCACTGTTTCTGAAGTGTTTACTTGAACACTGTTGTTGGAGAGTATAGAGAAGGTGTTGCGTAAAAGAATCTCCTTGAAGCACTGCGGAAAGGTTATACTGCATTATGTTTTTACATGACACACCTTCCTGATCTGTTGTCTGCATTTTTCCTGTACGTCCTGATGATTAACGAGATGGGTAAGTGCAAAGATTAGTGTACCAGCTGTAGTGTCTGTACCGGCATTAAACAGATCAACTACCACACGGAACATGTCATCCTCTGTAAGAAAAATGTGTGTTTGAATCTGAATATTTGACAGAAACAATCCATATTTCTTGGAGTAAAGAACCACAGCGCAAAAGCGGCCAGCTATATTTGATACGGGGTTGAAAAGGTTCATTGGATACTTAAGCACTATATTGAAACTATGTTTTTTAATCATTGAAAAAGTGTGGATTTCTGTGGGTGAAAATTTGAGACACAATCTATTTTAAGACCGTACGGATTTGTCTTTCGTTGTCTCTTAAAACCTTGCGACGGTTGTTAAGTGGTAAAACGCAGGCCTCCAGATGGAAGGGTGTTGGATTCAAATCCAGCCCTTGCCATATATGTTTTAGCAGAAAAGAGCAGTATCATTGTGAAGCATTCCTGAGCGTATATGCAATATAAAAAGAGTGCTGTAGAAATGTGGTTAAATATCGTCGAGTGCCCCAATTTCGTCCCTGCCCTCGATTCGTCACCATTTTGTTTTTTCACCAGTCTCGCAAGATTTTGATGATGCGTGCGCATACCGTGGGGAAATGTTTTACTACATAGTAAGTTTACGCCTGAGTTGTTTTCCACTGAATATGAGGTCTAAACAGGTAATTATTGATTACTTTGTTAATAATTCATAAAAACACACTTACTATACTATTCCCAAATGGTCATGATTTTAAAATATCCGAAACAACATCATAAATCTATATCTCAAATTTCTTTTCACTTCGTCTGCTTTGTTCACATTTTTATGAATGAAAGTCACGTGACTGGATTGAGAAGTTGTAAGACCAAACCATAAAATGTTGAGTCAAAGTCCCTTAAGTCCTGAGTGTTAATAACCATCCATTTTGTTTTGTAGGCTAGACCACGCCAGATCAGACCAAACTACAGGCAGTATTCTACAAATGCCTTAACTATTGCATATCAGCAATGTAAAGAAAATAAAATGCCTGTTAATAGAGCAGCAAAAATTTATAAAGTACCAGTGACAACACTCAGAGATAGGGTGTTAGGCAAGATCAACCCTGAAACTCT
>JAULCC010180559.1:0-13108 GCA_032358795.1 Nuttallia obscurata | reverse complement strand
CCTCTGTACACTATTTCAGGCAAAGAGTGCACCTGGGTAGAACCACCGACCTGCCGCAAGCCAGCTGGAAGGCTTCCCCACTTGAAAAGTCCGAAATGCCCAGACCGGGATTCGAACCAACAGCGGTGAGGGGCTGAGAGATTGCAAGACAACGACTATAACTACTCGGCCACGGAGTCCCCTATGCAAACATATTTCGAAATGTACAAAGCAATACGAGATAAATTCAAAAAGGAGTGGCTATTGTTATGCTATATTGCATAGAACCTAGCATGAATCAATCCTATTTAATGCATTCAAATAATATATTATTTAGCATCAAAATAGTGGTTAGGGCAGGTATGTCGTGTTCTTGTTTAACACTTTATAATTGGCAAACAAAAACAGTCTTAACGAAATCTGCGTGACCCCTACTAAATAGAAAAATCATTCAATTGAATATTAAAGTAATTGTAATAAGTATGTAACATGTCCCAATAATTATTCAGGCATTCATTCGTTGCAATATTCGTTGCAATGCTGATTTATTTGATAATGACGATTGTAACTGTGGTTAGATTGGTATTCTCATCATTTAAAAAGCTTTAGAGTGTTACGCTGCTTAAATCATTTCGTAACGAAAGATAGCTAATTTATAATACCTCCAGTTCCAGAAATGTAAGCTGTCATTTCAGAATCTAGGGTAAAACCAAATGTAAATAGAACTAATAAGATTATCACCATAAATGTCAACCATCTTTATTAAAACGCAAAACACCTGTTAACCGCTTAGTTTAAAAAAATAACACATACAACACAATATATCGGATGAAACCTTCTATCATGCAAACTATATAATGAATAAAAATATTGAATTAAGGTAAAACAGTTTTGAACTTACTTGCGGTCAGCGTACTAGCAATTTGTAAACATGAATTTGGTATTACAAAGACAGGTATATTG
Source organism: Nuttallia obscurata (assembly GCA_032358795.1). Lineage (NCBI taxonomy): Eukaryota > Metazoa > Mollusca > Bivalvia > Cardiida > Psammobiidae > Nuttallia > Nuttallia obscurata. Next base: position 12,166 of record JAULCC010180559.1, on the reverse strand, counting down.
TCGTTGATATTGGATACGGTGAGTGTGCATGTCAAAGTTCCGGTGTTAGACGCAGCGTCTGTTGCACTGAAAATATGGGTAGGCAAATACTTATTGTAACGACATCGTGTATGATAACAGTACAGATGTTGCCAGAATTCAAAATCTGATTTTCAAACTAAAGGAGAGTAGTACGTAGAAGAGAGGGCAGCATTTTCTCATACGGCTGTGTAGGTATCACTCCTTCTTGCCGATTCCTAATTACGTTTTAAGCGGCGGGTTGGAGTTTCATATTTTATCATCCGATTCGACATATTACATTTTAGCGCTTGATATGTGATATGAAGCATATTTTATCGATACACGGAATGCAGTTTACTGTACAAACACTATGCAGCTTTCACCTGCTTACATTCATTGTTTTGTATATGTGTAATTTGAACGCAATGTATTCTTAAAGTCCCGCTTTGTTACTATATGTGGGAGGATAGACTGTTTGTTTTACAATTACTTTATATATGTATCGAAATTAGAGTGGTTTCCCTATAGAGACACAATGTTTTCATTATATACATGAAATGTTTCCATATAATGAGTTATTCAACTAAGTCTTCATTTCAGCATGTTTCACTTCGACAAGATCCCTGTAAATGTGTCTGCAATAATTTGACTTGTCCAATTCTTCTAAGGAAGGGACATAAGGAAATAATACTGCATTTGCCACTTCAATACGCATACGTAAAAACAGTAATGTACATGCGTTAAAAACAGCCATGTCTATAGTTATACGTGTCTGCAATATTTTGACTTGTCCATTTCTTCTTAGGAAAAGGACAGAAGGAAAAAATACTGCATTTGCCACGTCAATACGCATACGTAAAAACAGTTATGTACATGCGTTAAAAAAACAGCCATGTCTATAGTTATAAGTAGTTCGAATCCAAGATATTGTATTTAAGAAATGGTGTACGACAACATTTTCAAATATAGTTTGAAATATTAGTTGATAGGCTTCACAGACAAACGTTTACTGGATTAAGAATTGTATGTGGTATTTTGTCCAAACTTTTGTATATTCATTAACACAACTCAGACCAAACATGTGTGGGTACCGCCATTTCACAGCTGCATAGATATAAAAGGAAAGTGTGGCAAATTGATGGGTCGATATATAGCAATTGTGAGTTAAAATTCTAAGTCTAGTAGGACTCGTGTAAAAGCATATGCTGGTACCGGTGTACACATGAAAACATAGCAAGTTTGTTTTGTTCTGACAACGTAATTATTCAGAGCTAATGGAAGAAGATATTCTAAACTTTAACACAAACTTGTTATAGTTTAAACTATATGTCCCAACAACCAAGTTGACTATACATTGTACATTTTCATAATAGTCTTAACCGTTGTTCTTGAGATGGAATATTTGAGGTTACAAATAAAATAATATCAATTTGATAGATCAAATGTGACAAAAGAAAGGTGCCAACAATATTTCACCGCTCAAAACGGATTATTGCAATACTGCCAGGCTTGGATAAACAGAGATAGGTTAAGCTTAGAAACAACAGTCAGGATCACTAGGTAAAAACATGCAATAGAAGTGAAAACTACTTTAACGGCGTATGATATTAGGACTCGACCGAGATGGGATCTCATATTGCGGAAAGAAATGCAGATAAACTACAATTTTCAGAAGGCCTACTTAGACTGCATATTGCAATATCAAATATACACTATAAATGGTTTAGCATGTCTTAGCAGATAAATTCCATAAAAATCTTTACAACCACAAAACAATAGACGTCAAAATTGACAAAAAAATCAATTCAGTGTCATGTGAGTTTCAAAATACATTAACTAGTTTTGTGAACATGCTTTAAATAGACAACAGTGTTTGAATTAGTAGATTCTAAAAAATATGGATCGAATTTCCCTTATTGCTGGATATAGTTAAAAAAAACATTGCTAAAGGAAACAGTTAAATATGGTGATTCATTTGCAACAACATATCACTTAAAACTTTAATCTCCCGATTTGGTTAAATATTTCAGAAGTTTTATAACATCTACCAAAGTTGGTAAATATGAAAAAATCAAGAGGTTTCATAGTGCATCCATTACTCCTGAATATGTCTAAACATTTTAGATATTCGATATCCTTAGCCATATTTGGAATGTAGTAGCTTGAAATATGAAAAACGATAATTGTCGTCGTATTAGCATCCAGCGTGTGAGTTGATGACGTGAAGACAAAGTTGCATGAGTCTGATAGAATGAAATAGATTATATTGGTATATACTTACGTAATGGCAAGGACGATTGATGCATCAGTCTCGGCATCTAGTGTTCCCGTTGGAAGAGTCAGCACACCTGTAGAGGAGTCAATGGCGAATGTGTATGTGCCCGTTAGACCCGTCGGCTGAGCTATCGTATATGCTACGGGTAAATCACCAGCTGCTGCTGTCGCTGCCATAGTTACAGACAAAGTTGCACCTTCTGCGACAGTCAAACATGCTGTTACAGCTTCAGTTCCCATTGTACCTTTTGCTACTGTATCAGCAGTCCAAGCAGATATCGCACAGTCTACAACAAAAAATGACACCTCCTATTGATTTTAGGTCTAATACAGTGCTACAAAATGTATACGTGTCGAGGTACAATGCAATAGGTATACACTAAAAACGAACAACTTTTATCTCCCATAAAACCCACATGTTCCAATTTCAGATTCAATTAAATTCATTAATATATTAATGTTCCCTCTTCCGTCCGTGTAGTTATCGTACCGACTGAAAGACGGGATACCAGAAATTGAAAATTATTGCTAGCTGTATCTGTTGTTGAATTGTGTTACATGTTACAGCTTCGGCAGACACTTTACGTACTAATAATCTACAAATAGACCAAGCAGTCATATGAAAGTCTACTATAAAAATACAACATTGTTTGACACTGCTTTCTGTTGATTCAGTTGACGCTTGCTATTTTGTTCTGTAGAAGAGAAAGTGCTTTTTTGCAGCATGAATATCAAAATCTGCATACGGCGTGTAAGGTAAAATAATGGTTTACATAATTCATTTGTGTTTAAAGCTTATATATCATACCACTTTATCTGAGTTTTTAGACAATAGGTAACACATTTTCTTTGTTATCACTGAGGTACACAACCTGCAATGGTCTTACAAATATCACACGTGATCCAGATGCGATCGCCATGTTTATAATCGTTGTTTTGTGACTGCATCATATAGATACACAAAATAATTTAAAAGCAAAATTTGCCCAAACATTCTTAATAATAAATATTTAGTTATAGCTTAAGTGGCATACTTTATAAACTGACATATGTGTTCATATGATATCCGTCAACTTTTTGTTGTGTTAATGAAGACGTGTACTTAGCATACACAAATGCGGTTATCGATAGCATTAAAAGTTCTGTGTTAAATTTAGGAAGACTATGGGAACAAAAACTGAAGTGAAAATAAACATATGTAGCTAATATCCTTGAGGAATTATTGAAATAAATTGATGTGACATAACTAACCATAAGCATGCTAAGGCCGACTGTGATATAATATGCAAACAGCTTGGATCAAGATTAAACGCCGGGTAATTAGGCTTCTAATCCAAACTTAAGCTGTCTGACACTTGGTCGATTGTTTCTCCAATTATTGGGCTAATCTGATGAATTTTAAAATCCAGCCAGACGACAGTTTAAGCAGACGATATTTTTTCAGCAGGCTGAAGGTTAAGAGTTCATGCACAGTTTTGAGAATAACTATATCAGATAATTCAAGGCCAAAGTGAACAAAAGTCATACGCATAGATCATTTAACTTTATTTAAATAAGAATTACATAATTTATACAAAATCATGTTTCTGTCCAATTTGATCGATCTTGGCTTTTATTCTGTAGAACAGAAAGTATACTTTTCCACAGCTAAATAATTAGCATTCGTAAAACAGTATAAGAAATGGAAAACAAATCAAAAACAAACATAAGTCATCAGTATTCATATGCAGGATATCCTTTCATTAAAAGACAAAGGAACACATGATTGTCTCGCACTCTTGCTTGAAACAAATTCCAGTGAAATTATCAAAATAGGTTGTGTGCGTTTGCAGCGTCGTTATAGTAATTGTCATTGTCGATGTACAAAATTTGCAACTGTCTCATAAATATCACACGTGTAAATACCCAAGCGTTGAATCTTCACACACAGATGTACGTTCATATATGTAAATGTGTTCATTTTATCTATATGAAACTTAATACAAGCTAACCCCCGAAAGCGCTCAAAATAATTTCGCTTAACTCAATATTTTGTGTCGTCCATATTTCACCCGTCCATATGTCTGCATGGATCGGTAATACCTCAAGGGAACAGATCGTGCAATGTCTATAATATGCATTTCAAATAAATCATACTATGTTATATGATATCAAAATCTTAATAATTTAGTTTGTCCGATAAATAATTATGTTTGCTCCACCAGGTATTTCTAATATGCTATACTGTATTCTTATTGTTGTGAAAAAAGAAACATTTTAATGAAATACAATAAACAGAACGAAAACAGTACAACATGTATCAATATATGAGCCATAACAATTCGGATATATGTCATCATGTATCCTCAATTAAATAGCTTACTAGTATATGATGGTGATTTAGTACAAGCAACAATTTGCACCTCTCTAGACTAGTAAAACATATAAGTGAAGTATTTGTTTCTTTGCGTTCCGATCTATTTATTGTTTTAATAAGTAGTGAGGTAAACTTTATGCTGCATATCAAACAATTCAAGCTTGAGAGAGTTTCTTTTTTTAACGTTTAGTTCGAAATTCATCTTTTGACACGTTTGGATATTTGTATTTTTTGTAACACTTAATAAATGCCTTTGCTTACGTTTGAAATATGTTTATGATAAGTTGTTATAATAGGAAAATATTTAAATGCATCCTAAACTTTTTCCATGTTTTTATAATGATTTGTTATATGCTTCCACTGCATTAAAGATGTTCACGTAATCTAGAAAGGTTATATTCAATCCTGTATTTATCTCCAATACATTTCTGTTTTTAACAATGTAATTTATATTCATAACATCTTAATATATCTTGTAAATTTTAACCTACCATTTTTTTAAAACTGCATACATTTTTATATTTTATTTTCTAACATGTAATTGACAACTATCTTAAGTAAATGCATTTTTTTCACAGCTGATTAATGCATGTTCTAATGAAACCAAAACAGTTACTTTATCCACATGGAAAAAGTCTTCTTGTCCAGGATAATTCTATTTTTATGTATGGTTTAAAATCTATCATTTTTAAAGCACCTTCTGTGTATTACTTTACTAACACACTACCCTTGATTTTTAGGGCTCATTGCCATACAATTAAAAAAAACAACGTGATTATACCTATAGGGCTAAGCTCCCTCTTATTCCAATAGTTAAAACTGCTTTTTGTCTTCAAAATTCGAAGATATCATTTATCGAGGTCAACATGAAACAAGAGACTGAGTAACTTGAAAATTTAACCATTCCAATTTGATTTCCATCTTGTTTTATTGATATTGTACTGATGTTTATATCCACACTAAACGTGTTTGTCAATGTTCATAAACATCATAAATCAAACGTGTGCTCTCTCCAATAAACCGACTTTTCAGAAACTCAGACTGATCTTTACTGATCAAAGTATCTAGCTTCTGTTGTATTCTGGTATGCTACAGAGGCTTAGGCTATTTTATAAATTGTGTTTAAAAGAGTCAGTTGTCGCCTGTCACCGGTTAGTTTTCTTTAGTAGTGCAAGTAACGATACATTAGACAAGATACAAGAGCGGTATAATATATGCATTATTTATTTCAAATTCTATAGTTCTAGTGTATAACTTACTTCTTAAAAGAAAGAAAACCTTTAATGCTAGCTCTTGATTAATTGTGGTATATCATGACCTTCTAGATAACCCTCTATAGTAATTTTATTAGAACCATCTACCATGGAATTGATATGTTTATAATACATTTCACATTCATTCAAAAATTTCAAACTGATCATATAATTTATTATGTTATTTCCACTTTTTTCTATCAAGGGTACAGTTTCGATGCACAAATGTATGTTTTCTAATTTCCACAAAAAAAAATTTGTTCACTATTTGCAATCCAATCAGATTAAGATCTCGGAAGTTTTAATACCAGGTTCGCTCTGTTTTATGGATTAACGATTCATAACATAGCATCCCTCGGCATTCAAGACACAGAAAAGGTAGACTAGTCGAGTACAAACGGCTTCTACTATGCATATTGGTTGGCTTCTTAATTTATATCTTAGTAAATAAATCGAAACATGTGTAGATATTTCTTTGATTTCTAAAAATAGTTGTAAAGAAAATGATTAGAATATTTCTATGTTTTTCATTGCACTTTTGTGGACTTATCCCACACTGTCTAGGATATTCAATGTTACAAGCAGTAAATAAGTGAATGTTTTATGCAATGTTTGTTGTAACATATAATAGTTCATACTTTAGTGTAACGTGTAATATAACTATTTAAAGCTAAGAACAGTGTTTACATCATTATCACGATTGTAATATTTTGTGGATTATGTTAGCAACTTCAATGCTTTGGTACTAGCTTTTCTGGGTAGTATGTATGCCTGGAGGTAGAATAAGTATAGCGTTCTGATATATTTCAAGTGCTTTTACCTATGTTCACCTCATGCAACTCTCTATATAGTTTGTGTCATAGTTATCGTTATCTTAATTGGAAAATAACATTTTTTGTTTATCTCAAGTTTATTGTAAATTCGAAACTGGCTTAATGAAAATTTACCATTTTGTGAGTGTTACATTTAATAAATCATTTTGAAAAATAAACACGGCATACACACATTAACGTTTTTGTATTTCTGGCATATTCTGAAAAATGTGTAATCAGTTGATAATAACTAAAGTAATAGATGTGATCTATTTACCTGGGTATAATTTCAAAATCCGGGTTTTGCCGTATAGTTTGATAATATTTACATTCAGTCAACATTTTTGTGTAGCCAATACGATTGTTTAGCTTGTGTGCAGTAATTTTTCAGAGATTAAAAGTTTCATTATAAACGGAATTAAAAATTAAAATTTGGCGTAATAAAATATTTGATATATATTATAAAAGCTTAATTTAATAACATTAACGTATGATATAAACCCGTATACTATACCAAAAATTGGTAAAAATGAAATCAAATAATAAGTCTAACTTACCCGCATTATTGATAAGCCCAAAGCTTCCAAGCGCGAGCAGTAGGTAGCGAAGCATTCTTGTTTACAACCTCAAACTCTCTGATTGTATGTACCGTTGTTGCAAGATATATGACCGGCTTTTATACCGGATTTAGTCCGTCTCCGTGACAACATGTTAAACAAAACGATTAACAAACTTTTTGCTGTGTCAATGCATTCGTGTACATACAAGCCGCACTTTAGACATTTAGATAAACGCAAAAGAATCGACAGCATTGCGATTTGTATCTAAAACCATTTCGTAACTAACCAGCCATTATCGTGTAAACATTAAACATTTTACAAATATAATGTTGAGTGCAATTAGCCACTCACTGTTTGTGTTTGTTGTCATAAGTGATAGAACAGCAGGGGGTTCACTAGACAAGGTCTTTTTTGAGATTATATCAGTTACCAGTATCGTTACCGGCAATAACTGAACCCGTGACAAAAACAAATCCACAAAAAGTCTAACCCAACGCTATGCTCAAATGAATATGGTATCGACTTACGAATATCCCTCCATCTACCAAAACGACCAACGTGTTTGTATAGGTAAAGACAAAATATAGTAATGAGATATTTTGTTTGCCTTGATAGCGCGTATCTGTTTAATTTTGTTCATATTTATTCCACCTTTTATCTAAACGTAATGAGGCAATTCAAGGTTAACCTAAATTGCAAATATATTATATTTCGGTATCCTCTATTTTAATAGATACCCACACATGTATGGATACGATGATGTACCTCAAATGTATGCTTTTGTTCAAATATTCACCACCATGCAGTCTGTTATTGACCGGAAAGATAACATTCACCAAAAAGCAGCATTAAATTTGCCCAGTTTTAGAACTATAGACATTTTGATAAGGTATGGTAAATTATATTTCTTTGTCTGCTGTTGATTTATTGAATCGTATGTAAAACAAAATAACGAAGGAGTATTTTCTGCAGTTACTTCAACTTTTAATATGCAGGCTCAATATTTATATGATCCTTCTAACTCTAGTCTCTGATATTTTAGATCAAAATGTTGCAGGGCGCATTGAGTAGGTAAGCTTACTCACGGAGCACACACACACACACACACACACACACACACACATACTCACACGTGCTTTTGGTAATAAACAGAAATAAGACTTTCAAGCTTAAGTCTATAGGTAATCATCGATTGGTCTCATAAATTATTTGGAAATGACAATCTAGTTGTGTAGGATATAACAAAATACAACTCAGGGTGTATATCATGTCAAGAATTTGGAATAGCCAGGTCACATTTAATGCTTTTGTTACAAGAAAATCAACACAAGAATCTTTACAATCTTTCACATTTAATAATACACTCTCTTACACTCTTTCCTATATTCTCTTACAATTTACTCTAACATTTACAGTACAATATTATAATCACATTTAACACATACAGATTACAAGCATAAATTAGTATTCACTTCCAATCCTGTCTATAATCTGTTAATAGAGTCCGACTCCACTTACGAAAAACACAACTTCAAATGTTTAAACTGTTCCAACACTATGCTAATAAATATATAGTGTCACTAAGCTTCTTCAAATTTATTAGCACACAGCTACTTCATAATATATCAGCACTAAGCTACCAATTTATCAGCACTCAGCTACTTCACAATATATCAGCGCTCAGCTACTTCAAGTATATATCAGCACTCAGCTACTTTACAATATATCAGCACTCAGCTACTTCAATAATAAATCAGAACTCAGCTACGTCAATTATATATCAGCACAGCTAATTCAATTTTTTCAGCACTCAGCTTTCTTTACAATATATCAGCACTCAGTTACTTCAAGTATATATCTGCACACAGCTACTTTAAATATTTATCAGCACACAGCTACTTCAAGTATTTCAGCACTCAGCTTTCTTCTAATATAACAGCACTTAGCTAGTTCTTTCTGGTTTAACCTCGCCCACGTGGATAGAAAAGGGAACCTATAAAATACGTATCTAATTTTGAGTCAAATATCTCAAACCTAATCATAGTAATAATTCAGCATCTTAAAGAACTAGTTTATAAAACATTTTAGAACATCAATACAATAATAAATTCTACTTACAGTCATCTTGAAACCATATGCTTGTTCCGGGTTAATAATCCAGTGTGTGAACCGACCATAAAGCCCTTTTAGGCGAATGTTTTCTAATGGCAACATGAGTTCTGCATGGAATCAATGGAATCAAATTCTTTGAACAACTTTGAAAGAGGACCACCCAAGGAACATTTTTGTAAAGTTTTTTTTTTGAAATTGGTCAAGCCATTTAGGAGAGCTCAAAAAATAGATAAAAATAACTCGTGAGAATAACATTACAACTGCTCAGTAGGTTGCGCACAAACTATTGTGATATACACCTTTAAAATAAAAATTGAGTTTGAAAATAGTTGGAAATTGTATTACGAATATTTCTTTGTTAAAAGTATGTAGATATTATAATCAAGAATCATAAATATATTAGATACTGTGATTCATTAGATTACATTAGATACTGTGATTCGTCGACTTGAAAATCGCAAAAATATGGGTTGGATTATTTTTATTCGAGCATTGTAACCTATACGTTTATTCGATTCTGGGTCAGGTTTAATTGCTTATCTCAAGTACTACTTCTAACAGTTTTATTGTAATATGTTTCCACTATGAATCTAATTTTGGTAAGTGTATAAGCTACACATTTAACACACGTCATTATTTGTGTTGATTATGAATACCAACTTTCTTTGTCAGCCATCAACACTGAAGGAGGAGTATGTCCTACAAGTTATCTATGTTAACTGCCACTTACGCAGTAGTAATATATATTTCAGAACGAAACGTTTCGGTGTTTATGCACCAAAAACACATGGTATACAGAGTTTGTTCTGCTGATGATGTATACCAAGTATCATTGCAGTCCGTCAAAAAGGGAAACAGAAATTCGCGCTACAAGCTACCAATGCTATGTATTTACCGAAATGAATGTAACATGAAAAACGTATATATTTATATTTGCAAAGTCTATGTATATTTATGTCGCAATGTGTTTTAAATATATCAAGAAAATCGAAACTTAAGAGGACAAGAACTAAGAATTTACTACTTTAGCACTTCGATATCTGCATTCTTGAAAATAACGTATAATACTTCTTTATTTGATATAAACAGTTATGCTATCAGATTGGTTAAAAACGATTTATTATTAAAGATGATAGTGACAAACAATTAGTATTACCTCTATTATCTTTATAAACAGAAATCCATCTATCATAATAATTGCATTATTATCAACTGTTATTAATGCTTGAAAACATGTTGTTAACATTATAAAGGTAAAGTTTTTATACCATTGGTTTTCCAGATTAAGGGATCGAGACATTAAGATGTCCACTCGTAAGATGACCTGCCAATTATCATATGAAAATCATTTATTACTCGAAACTTACATTAATCCGTATGATATAAACAAAATGTTGTTTGTTATCCATTGTGTGTTTCTTATTGCTAATTTGTGTTCAATAATATTTACAAATTTGTCGTCTTCGTCACAGTAATAATTCTTATTAGATATATTAGAATTAATCCTTTTTTCTTTAAATGCGTGATTGCAAAACATATTTGTATTTCTAGCAAAATGAATGTTGATGTTAGTATTATTGTTACTTTACTTTTATGCTTTTAATGTATTTTTGTTTGCTTACTTTTTTTTATTTTAACGAATGATATTTATTTGCTTATGTAATGAATTTAGCTAAATTAACGAGTATTGCCTATTTACTGGATTTTAAGAGTTCTATTAATGTGCAGATGCTATGTCGTTTATTATAATATCTTTTTACGCATTTCCTTCTGATATCATCATATATGTTACATTTAATAACAAAATGATACTCATCTTTGATTTCTCCACTTTCACATAACTGACATATTCTCTCTCTCCTTTGTGTTCTCTCTCTCACATACTTGCCTGTCTGGATCCGTAAACTATGCGATCCAATCCGTACATTTGTTATGTCTCTTGCAAATGGTAGTATTTAAGAATATTTCTTCGCCAAAATTGTATTTTAAAAAAACATAATTCTTTTTAAAAACATTATTTGATTGTTTATCCGTGTACCATGTTTGATAAAAGCAGTCAAAAACTCTGTGTTTAAAACATGCAATAAAAGGCTTAACATGTATATTTTGTGGATTTCACCAGATTTTAGATATTATGCAGATAGTTTAAGTTTTGTGTCAGTTTAAAATGTCTGCTTAGACCAAACCACCCGTCGGAGGAAGCATACTTTTCACGTTTGGGAAAAATTTACACATTACGCCTAAATAAAACATGAAATTCAACTTCAGTACTTCGTATATTAAAGATAACATAGCAATACTGACAATAACGCTCTTCCCTTGGAAGACGAAGATGACGGCCAGTTCAAATTAAAAACTTGTGCCTTGAACACCGAAATTTAGCTAGTTCTTTTATAACATAAAATTGTAAATTATTGGACAAATTTCTACCAAACAAATCCAAAACCATATCTGTATAACAATTTTCTAATGGAACTAAATATATGGGAAGGTTTAGAAATCAATCAGAAAAAAACAAATGGTAGAAATATATTTATAAAATTATAGAATATATAAAGGAAAAAGAAGATGTTTTCTCATAACTTGTATGTCTGTTGTTACATACTGCAACCCACACTAATTTTAATGCATGGTAGTATAAATATAACTGTCTCAATACTACATGTTGCCGTATACAATACCCCCTTCGATTATACACACTAAACAAGTATCACGTGACACAGCTGTCTGTATACTTCGTGTTTGCCTTTATAAGTACAAAAATGAATTAAGTGTCTTAAACATACATGTGAAACATAT
>JAULCC010180448.1:0-13109 GCA_032358795.1 Nuttallia obscurata | reverse complement strand
TGCCTGCCTCCATTTAACTCTTTTTATGATTCAGGAGAAACCGGATATCATAATACAGATGATGACAAAGCAGACGTATTAAATGACTGTAATTCCTCAATTTCATCCGTTGATGACACCAGTGCAATACATTCTGGTTTTGTATTTTATACACAAAATATATTGAATAATGCAATTGTTACAGAAGAAGAAATAGATAATATAATGGCAGTCTTGATATAAATAAGGCTTCAGGACACGATAGGATTAGTCTTAGGGTGCAGGCTTTGAATAAAACCCGGATTTTATCATATCACCCAGCCCAGCAGATAGTACTGGAAAACTCCGGGGTTTATTGGGTCTTACTTGGTAACACTGGACAATAAAAATGCTGGGTGGCTGACATCTTTATACCTACTTAAAGATACAATTAAAGTCATCTGTACCTCTAGAATTTACACCTGTCCCAGGGCATTGCCGATTATTTACTTATTAACTGTGAAAACAGCATGGGAGTCATGTCAGTTTGTGGTTTAGTCTGCTAAATAAATTTACATTTTGACATGGAAAATAAAATTGTACACTTGAGGTAAACAAAGTTTCATAGTATAGAATAAAAAATTGAGTAATTCTTACAGATTCTTACATCCAAACATATTCATAATACACTATATATCATCTATGTACTCATTCTAATGTTATATAATGCTAAATGAGGCAAACTAACACAAGTGCAGTTGAGAAAAATTCATGCATCAGTATATAAAAATCATAATATCATAAAAAAACAATATTAGGGATTTTGTCAACCTGATTTTTAATGTAGATGAGACTTGGACTCACTTCAAAGTCGCCGTGAAAATAAGAAACCATATCTTATGTATAGATACATGTAACCGGCTTATTTAAGTAAACTTTTCCTAGAAAATGTAGCCGACAGAACTAATTATAAATTAAGAAATCAAATTGATACATCTATTCCTTCACCAGGATGGAACTGATGCGTAAGTCTTGCATTCCTTCATCCATCCCTTTATGGAACAATATTGATAGGGAAATGAAAAAACTTTCATATTTGGCAGTTTTCAAAACAAATAAATTAACGAAATCATTTCAAAACATTTCTTCATGGAACCAGATTTTCATCAATAGTTCATGCGCGTCTAAGAAATAACTGAAGCTATCTCAAAATTGATCTATCTAACAATCATGTAGTTGAAAATCCAAAATGTACCTATTGTAGCCAATCAGAAACTACAGGTCATTAGTTATTTGTATGCCAAAGGTTTCCACGCGAAAGGATTACTTTATTTACAAATACGCGAATGTTTCAGCGACTAAATACAAACGTACTTTTGTTTGGAATAGAAAACATTATTAGTGATGAAAACGTTATTATTGTAACTGTTCACAAGTTCATAAATTACACCAAACATTTCATCTCAAAATTTGTTATAACATGATACATTTTGACATGACTAGCCATCACTAACTATATGAATATCTTGCTTGATTGTTAAGTAACTCTCTCTCTCTCTCTCACTCCCTCTCTTTCTCTCTCTGTTTATTTCTCTTGTTTCGATCAAACTTGATTAAATTGTAAAACTTTTAAGTATAGAATTAATGTTTGTTTTCAGGAACCATTGTTATTGAATGATATTCATATATAAAATGTAGGGGGAGGGCCGACACTATTGTTGTGAGAACTTGTGGCCCAACCCTTTTTCGGCTTAACATTCTTAAAATAAAAACATATTGCATTTAAAAGGATAATTCGTGAAATTCATTTCATATGTATGTACCTATAAAGAAATATCCCTATCTGCTTAGATCATAACTATTTTTCATTGTGCTTCATTATAGCACTTGCATCGAGAGCTAAATGAAACTTTACAGCAGATTAAATTTTTGAAGTTCAACATCGCAATAATTTGCGTATTCGTTTTGCAAGTAAAACGAGATGATCACCGATAAAGTGGGTCTAAAAATATTCCTACGCTGCTATAAATACAAAACAAACTAAAACCGAGTATTTATCAGCAAGTCATTATTGACATTCTGAATGTTGTACACACACGGATAACACCACACGCTATATGGTACACATTGGATACTACAAATTAATAAAACACATTTCTAGACAGAATCATCATTCATGTATTTCACCGCGGATATAGGCTATCCGCGGCGAAACACCGACCGAGCTAAGGTGACATTAAAATTGAAAATGAAGATATTGATGTATCGATTACTAAAAGAAGATGGACTATCACATAGTAAACTACACATGTTTAGTGATGGGTTTTATTCATGATTATTCACACACAAAAAATTAACGCGATTTTAATACGATTTCTAATCGTAAGAGTCTTTCATTCACTGAACAGAATTTTCAAAATAATTCAGTTGATACTTATAATTTATGTTCATGTCAGAAAGTGACGTAAATCAAACAAACAAGCATCATGTTTATATGATCAGTATTAGTGTTTTTATTGCTACATCGATACTTTTAATATTTTGAAATGTTATAAACTAAAAGGAATCATAAAACTACGAAAGAGTACATACACTTCCGTTTAAGCATTATTAACACTAAATAAATTTACTGTGAAGAAGGAAATTCCGTTATTAAATTACTAAGCCACATTTTGACAGTCATACATTAATGGTACCCAAAATCCAAAGATGAATTCAAGAGTGTCGGGAACCTGGTGCAAAACCAAAGTACATAGGAAGCCTACCCACCAAAGGGCACCATGCATGAATCAATAATATGTACATATAGAATTGTGTATTATAAAAACAGACTGGAACTGAATACAACCAAATGTCATTATAATAATTTTGCGCTTTCTTTGAAACTGCAATAGTTCTGGATGTCCTGTGGTTTTTGCCAAGTAGATAATCTTAATAATGTTTGCCTGGTTTATGATGCAATACGTAATGTATTTCTGAGTATGTCTGGGTCAAGCATGTTATTATTAACAATGGTCGATCTTTACAGTAATGGCGTCAAGATGCAAAGTGGCAGTGGATTAACCACTTTCTACTATGGTTACTCTCTGGATAATTGCCAGATTTTACACATAAGGTGCAGTTTTCATGAGAAGGAAACACGATACTGTTATATGGACCGCTAAAATTGCAATGCATTGTGGGTCAGTTATTCTATTTTTATCAGCTGTCGATAAATATATATAGCCCTAAGAAAAGTTTATCAAAGATTTTGGATCATTGAAACTACCACATTTTATACCAATGTTACTATTAAACACAATTTCAACATATTAGAATTTATCTGCATTTACAGCATGGTTTGAAATATTTCTATGGAAAAAAAGTTTAAGATACAGAAAAAATAACTGTCTTTTGTTGTTTGTAAATGTATTAAAATTCTTAATCAGATTGAATAAAGTTAATGTAGATTAAAAGGTAAGCTAAGTTAAAAACGTAAGCTAAGTTAAAAACTAGTTAAAACTTAAGTTCAATCAAATAAAGTCACATATTGAATTATATTACATCTATAATAAGAAAAAATGAAATGAAAAGAAGATGCATTAAATGAAATGCAGTTCCTAGTTAGATACATTAAAGTAGGAGTCTAAGAGAAATATGAAATGTAATACTGAATTGTAATAAAGGAAATGTTTTATTGAAAAAATATGTATAATAAAGTCATGTAAAAGCATGTAACTAATAAAAAAATAAGTTTAAAATTTAGTTTAAAAAAATGAATATAATATAATAAATTTTAATCAAAATATTTAAGACATTGATTGAATTAAATTGAATTTGATGAAACATTAATTAAATAATGTTATAACTGAATCAAATTGGACAAAATTATTCTTAAATTATGTTACCTTGAGTAATTGAAATGAATTAAATATTTAAACGAAAATGAAATAAATTGAATTGTTTAAATTAAATTAGATTACCTTCTGTTAAAAAAGTCAAAGGATCTAATAGTATCAAGACTGTTGTGGTCTCTATATCTTCTTGAAAATTGGCTTGAATTTTTCTTTGAATGGAATCTCCAATAAACTTGAATGTAAGTAGTGTATTGTTCAAACAAGAGGAATGGCAGGTAATATAATTATAAACAAGTTTGAACTGTCTTGAGTTCCTTTTGTTTCCAATCTTCAGGATGCTTAATTGTTAATAGTACTACTTTGAATAGACATATATCTTCTGCTTATTGATAAACCTTTGTAGGATCACTAGTTTAGTTTTGCCTGTAAAGCAATATATCCATACAGGAAAAAACTTATTTCGTATTTCAATACAAATGAATCAAAATATATATGTCTTTTCAAAGAAAACCATTAAAAACCATTAATTAATAAATTTCATTCATTTGTATGTACCATTTTTTAATTTTTTTTTTGCGTCTGGAAACTGAAACTGCTCGATTTTATACTCAAGTACGAGTATATAGCATGACAGTTATCCTTGAAACTTTTCATTGAGCATATGAATAAGACAGAGTTAAGATTGGCAATGTTTTTAACGTGTTTAAAAGAGACCTTTAAGCAAACATTTGAAAAACAAAAGTTCAGAGATAACTGTCACATTTTCCTACAATAAAATTCGATTGTTTATGCAGATTCTGTTTCTTCATGCATATGCCGTATTAAGCATTGACATATTTATTTGACGAAAGAATGACATTTGTTATCGGACATATCTAAACTACTCTTTATCGATTTGTTAGAATGCGAATAGCTCAGGTAAAATGTAAAATTTAACTTGAGTTTCTTTCGTTTTTTTTTGTATTGATACATTTTCATTTCCAATAGAGATTTTCAGAATTTCACAAAATATGTTTGATTACATCGCTAAGAGTTAGATTCCTAGATTTTGTATGTATGTTTTAAGGCTTTCTAAGTTGACATCTTATTTTCACATCAAATCAAATTTCAATCAAATTTTAAATCAATTTCGTTTTTCAAATCATAAGTATTTTTACAAACACGTGCAAAGAATGTTTTATATTTTCAAATAGTGTGAATGCCCCAGTGATCAGTTTTAGTATGAGGCAAAGGTGTCGGGCTTGTTGAGAATGGCTCCATGCCAATTGTTTTAGCACTTTGGCCGGGTATCCTATGATTTTACATGAGATCAACCCTTATAAAAAGTCATGTAAGAAAACTTAAAAAGAACAGAACAGAACAGAACATATTTCTATTCTGTTTTGTGACTGCATGTGGAATCGCCATGGTGGATATAAATTATATTGAGGATTTTTACCTTAATTTTCTGTGGATAAACTTTTTGTGTTAAAGTTTAATGATTTATTGAAATTACGGAGAGCCATGACTATAGTTATATGTATTCACAATTTTGTATTTCTAATTTCTACGGAACACCGTGATTGCTAGTTACTGTTTTATGAACTTTGTGATTTGTTATTAAATGATTAGGAGAAGGATACTGCCTTCAAGTTGAGTGCTATATCCTTTAAGGAAAACCACCCCCGTTAAACACGTTAGGATAAAAATCTCGTTAAAGTAAGATTGATTTTAAACATATTTGTGTTAGCTCATGTGGTAGAGCGTCCGCTTTCGGTGTGGGAGGCCGCGGATTCGATCCCCGGCTGGGCCATAACAAAGACTTTAAAAATGGCAGTAATGGCTTCCCTCCTTGACGCTCAGGATTTAGGGTTAGCATTACCATTGGTTTGTCGGTGTCAGGATAAAGTGACCGGCCGGAGTTCAGTCCCCATGTGTATCAGTGCTTTACACTTGGCACTCTAAAGAACCATAGTTCTGTAAAGAAGAGTTCTGTGTATCCGCTTCCCTCTCTCTCTGGGACGTCCATTATTCATTGCTGGCAGAAAATGACGTAAATCATACAAACAAACAAACAAATAAACATATTTGTCATCACTAATTGGTTGTATACCCAGGTCAATAACAGCCCTTTAACTACAAGCAATTGTTGTATTATGTGTTGCTCTCTACCTTTTTTAAATCTTCTACCCAGAGGATAACAAATAAACCCAACCAGTAGGATTAGAACCCCCCCCCCCCCACGCCCACACACAATTCGTACAGCAGTAGTACCGTCCCACTGTACTTTTAGTACTTGGATTAGGAGGGCGAAATCACGTTGGGTTCGTGGAGTGCGCCTAAGTATATTTACAATTAAATGTTGTTACAGTGAATAAACGTAGTTCTGGTTGCATGACTGCAAAACATGTTGATGTGTAGTTCAAACTGAGTGTTACATTGTTATTATAAAAAAAACACGTTATTTCGCTTGCGTTTGCGTTGTCGTTTTAATAAATTAATCGAATGCTTTATTACACAACTGAACTGTTTTATGGGCAAGATGTATTCTTCCGCACTAAGCTGTTTCTATAACAGAAATTACACGTTGAATTTCTCTCTGTTAAACTCGCGGCTATTTATAGCGCTGAGTTGGAAATTCATGGCCACAGTGGATGCGCTAATATACACCGCCCGGCTTTAAATGGTTACTATTATACGAATTTAGAACCAGTCTCACTTCGTAATCAAGGCTGAGCGATAGATTTCAGACGGGAAACGACGATGAAAATACAAGAGTTTTTACAGCTAAGCAGTTCTAAACCAAAGGCAAATCAGATATTTGAGGGAGCAAACATATTGACGGCAGCTCGAAAGATAGACATTTATAAGTTCGGCATAGCTAAATACTGTCGTAAAACGGCAGTGAGAACTAATCATAACAGAATCCTACAAAATTGCCTGAGAATATGACCAATTGCTCAAATTGGGCTATTTCCCAGGAATGTTATTAAGACTGAACACTCGGCTGTAAAACTAAGGACGACGGCGAACCCGTTATAACATTATTCTTTCTTTACTTCACATCTCACTCTGTGGGTATCGACATACAATTATACCTGTGAACTCTACCTGTTGCGGTACTACCGGAATTTAAAGCGAACACAAATCTACCGCCGGGAAATGACATTCTACCGTTTATCGCTATATTGTGATACTCCAACTGATAATGACATATAAAGTTGCCTCGAAAAGTAAAATAGGCTGGGTTTTATTATCCTATATCGGTAAAAATACTCATAAATCAAGCAAAGCATCACACGTAAAACAAAGACATTTGACTTCTTTTCCAATATCACATATCGGTGACTTATCTAACGCATGAACCAGGTACACCAGTCCGCTAGCACACACATGAGTGTGCGACATTGCCCTCGTCAAATTTTGATTGTGTGTTGTCAGTTTTTCACACATTTAATGACTATTGGAACTGTGCACAGTACTCGGTGCCGCGTAAACTTTGCAATGAATCTAGAGTGGAATGTTGATCTGCAAATAACACTTGATATCTGACATACATGTAAGATAATGATAAACGGGAACCAGAGCTGTGCCTCACTTCTGATGACGAACAACAGTTAAAATGCACATATTGCTTAATGTATAATAGAGTAGTTATTTAATTATACTTTAGATTTATCAGTGACATATATAACTCAGATAGGCAGCTACGCAACCCCTAAAATAGCATGTACACACAGGTTTAAAATTTAGTAGAAAATTAAACTTTGCTCCTTTTATTCGTCCACATATAAATAAAAAACATCATATGAAAGCTCATCTATATAACTGTTGCTGTCGGTAAAATGGTGCTGCTGTTTGCTATTTAAGTCTTTATTCTCATAAGGAATCCTGAATAGTTCAATTGTTATTCAAATGGTTAATTTAGAAAAAGCATTTTACTAGGTAACAATACAAACATTATTGAGCAAATACCTTGAAAAATATAAATATAAAAAATGGCAAAAAACAGATGTAAAATTTATGGAATTGATATCCTCAGAGTTTTATTTTAAGAAAACAAAATGTGGGTTGGTGTTAATTTTACTGATGAGAAATTGTTTTTACTTAGTGTGTGTAAATTGCTTGTAAACCTTAAACACATCTTGTGTTTGCAAATATTGCCAGTTTTAAGAATCTGCCTCATAATGACCAAAATGAATCTCCCCCATGAATCTAAATAATGGTTCACAGGTATGTGTAGCCGTACAATATGTTGAAATGTGGTGAGACATAACCTTCCAAACGTGTTTGTTCAACACATAAAAGAGATGCACTTTGTTATTTAATGAAATGGTTATTTGTTAAAGATCATATTAGTTTGTGAAATAAAGCTAAACAAATTCATTCATTTTCATTTTGTAATATTAAAAGAGTGAGGATCTGATAACTTGGAACTTATTACAATGTTAATGTAGATTTGGATGTATATGTTGTTTTAAAGTAACATCACTTCTGAATAAGAATATGCCATAACCATATGAACTTAATGAGCATTTATTTGTTTGCATACTTCCACATGCAATTGTACATGTAGTCTATAGACTGTAGAGATGTTTGATGCCTCGTGATCTGTAGAAAAAACCCAAAGCCTGGCTCAAAATTTATGAATATACTATGAAATATTTATAGTTTGGAAATGAATCATCATAAAAAACTGCTGCCAGTGAAAATCTTGGTTTCGTCAGTAGAAAATATTGGCACTGGTAAAAAAATGCCAGGAGCAAACAAAAGTAAATTCGAGCCTGACAAATTTACTATTTAAACTGTTCGGCGCATCATTTATATAGTATTTTCATTGTTTCCACTAAAGTTGACACAACATCATTTCACCTCCTCTCAGTACCTTCGGTTCTTTGATTAAAGTTTATTATTTGAGCCGGCCGGGGATCGAATCAACGTCGCCCGGCTTTGAAAGCGGGTGTTCTACGTGCCACTTACCTAACCGGACGGTGACTGCTTTCTTTGTAGAATTATAATTCGCTTTGGTTGATATATTTTCAAAAGACAAACAGTATTGATTGTAGATTAGTTTATAGAGAAGTGTTAAATATGATAATGACCTATAACATGTAGTACTTATGTTAGGTAAAAATGACCCGAAATAATATATTTGAAGAAACTAAATTATGCTTAAACAGATATTTTGCAAACACAATGAAACAACTGTATGTATTTAAAACAATGAAACATGTCTAAGCTTTTTATTTTCATAACAAACGTGTGTGTTCAGTTTTATTATTTGTTAAGAATTTGTACAAATATATTTATTGTTCAGCTTATTATCAAAACGAGGAAACAATTTTATCACAAATAATTGTATCGTGCTGTCTGTCTTTAACGCTATGACCTCACGCCAGTTTTATGTGAAAGAGAAACTATATTAATAAAAGCAGATTCTACACACAATAGAAACAGGATATTTTCCTCCCGAAACCATTGTTTACTTTGTTTAGAAATCATTATAAATTAGTTAAATGCAATAAAACGTAATATTTTGCTTTTTTTGTTTTCTGCAACACACGTCGTATTGTAGTCACGTTGTGTAGCATGTGCTCTACGAACATTCTATAAAGTGCTTATGATCACATTTAGCTTCGGCTGTTATTTAAATATCATGCTGTAGTAAAGCCAGACAATCGATGAAGTGAAAAATTACAGGATGAAACAACTACTTAACGACCGAGTGATGTGTAGTTAAGTCTTTGTATAACATAGAATATACGTGTATCTAACGCTTTACTGAAATGCAATGTTTACCCTTGAAAATCTGCTAAATAGTAGACTGTTTACGTTGTTTTGATTCACAAAACATTTCACAATAAGAACGTTTTAGAACAAGTTGCTTCACAGTTAAAAAACTCCTCTACAATTAGCAAATATCAAATATGAAATTCAAATCGTTGTTTCCCGAGGTTTTCATCATGGGAGTGATGGCTCACTCGGGAAACCATACATTGAACCCGACCAAGTTTCCTAATGTCGGCGTAGAAACATAAACAGGGGAGACAACTTACAATACTTGAATTCAGTGCTCGAAGGGTGTTTGTTAATGTCGTAATAAAGAGAGAAAGAGAAAGAGAGAGATAATATGAACAAGAGGACCATGACAGTTCTATAACCGCTCACCTTAGATACCGTCTTTTATGAATTGACTGGATGACCTAGTATTTCGCCCCATATTATTCACATTCAAACTCGACCTATATTTCATATAAACTCTCATACTAAACAAGTTTCTTGAATCTCCAATGAAAAATAAAAAACTTATTTCATAAAGGAAGTTTTTCTATGAGTTGACCTGATGACCTAGTTGTTAAGATCAAGATGACTCAAATTCAAATTCTATATAGCTTTTATCAAAACAATACTTCTTACCAAAGGCAATAGAGTTCCATTGAAAAATGCAGCCTCTGTTGTACACAAGATATATATATTATTCAAACAGGTGACCTAGTTTTTGACCCTAGATGACCAATATTCAAACTAATTTAAGAACATTTCAAGACAATCATAAGTGAAAGAGTCATTGAAATCAAATGAAGACGCAGTTTCTATAGTGTGCCTTCTATGATTTGACCTGATAATCTTGTTTTTGACCCAATATGATTTTTTTTTTTCAAACTTAATCTTGATGTTATTAAGGCCTAGTTTCATAAATATTAAATGGAAAATGTAGCCTCTATTGTGTATACAAGGTTTTATTATAAATTGACCTGATGACCTTGCGTTTAATTTGGGATGACCAATTTTTGACCACGGCCTGAAGAAATTTCATGAAAATTGGATATGACCTCTGGTCTGTTCACATTGTTTAAAAAATGGTGTCCTAGTAACCCAGTTTTGACCCAGCATTGCCAAGGTTTTAAGTCGTCCAAGATTTATCAATAAGAAACATCATGACATCAAGTTTTATGAGGACTGGGCCAAAAATACAGCCTCTTGTATTTTCACAAGTATTTTTGAAAGATTTGACCAAATTACTTAGGTTTTTATTCTACATTACTAATGTCAAAAGTCGTTCTAGATTTTATCATGGGGATTTACTTGACCAACTTTCATGAATATTGGGCCAAAATAAAATCTTCAAGTTTGTTCACGAGGTGTTCAAAGCTTTGCCCTACTGACGAACTTCTTGGCATAGCATCGTGCAATTTTGAACACGTATGATATAAATCAAGAGAAATATTCTGACAAAGTTTCATGAAGATTGGGCCAAAAAATAAAGCCATAAAGCCTGTAGTGTATTCACAATATTTAAAACAAATTGACCCACTGACCTATTTCGCCGCCCCCCCCGGACCGGCCAAGTAAATTCATTTTCGACTTCGTTCGAAACAACAATAATAATAATTCTGACTAAATTTCGTTAACATTGGGTCTACCATATGACCTCTAGTACATTCACACATAGTTGTGGATGGACGACGGACGGACCCTAATAGCTCCCCTTGACCAATTGCCTTTTGTGCTTTCCTTCGTATATACACACACAATTTGGAATCGGGAAAAACAAAACTGGCATTTATCCTTACCTTTATTTGACAAAAACTACTGGTTCTACCCAGGAATGGGAATCAAAAGTGTTTCTACAAGCCACGGATTTTCGACATAATCGAGCTAAGATAAAAAAGCTTAAACAAAAACTAACAGGGCCTCGATGACAAGGAAACTATAAACAATTATTGTATAATTTATTTAAAGTTTAACAAAAATGTTGAAGTTTGATTTGATAAATTCACGACGAACACTAATTATGAATAACGAGCCTTAACAAGTAAATAAAGTGAACATCAAACTAATGTCAATGCATATTCTTCTTTGAATAAATATTATGAATGTTCTTTGGTAGATCTTAAAACATAATTTGTTTAAGAGAATCTCTTTGCTATAGTTTGTTTTCATATATTTTCAGTGAAACAAAAGAAAGACACATTTCATACTGAAAGGTTTGTTTAGAATTTAACGTCGCTTTAATAGTATTTCAGTGATATCCCGACGTCAGTACATGAGGAGGAAGAACCCGGGAGACCTCAGTAATTATTTCAGGCACAGAGTGCACGCGCGTAGAACCACCGGCCTACCACAAGCCAACTGGAAGGCTTCCTCATTTCCTCACTCACAGCGGTGAGGGGCTATGATATTGCAAGTCAACAACTATTACCACTCGGCCACGGAGGCCCACCATACTGAGAAGATTACATAAAACCAGTACCTTCTATATATAAATAGTAGAACATCAATCTACGTTATCAGTTAATTGAACTATTATGCACATCTGATTAATTAGATTGTTCAGCAAGCATACGGCTTATAGAAACATTTTCTATTCTATTTACTTGTAAGAACTAAGAAGAATCAGTAAATTGTAGGAGACTGAAGACTCAGATCTGATACAAGCTCATAGAGTTATGTGGTTTAATCTTAACACTGAAGTCATAAGCTATTTGCCCCATTCTACCACACCTGAAATGTGACGCACGGTTGAAAATATACCAATGTCAGTTATCCGTTATATTCTTTTCACCAGCTACCCACCTCGTTATAAAAACAGGGACTTCCGACTTCGCTACTTTTAACTTCATAACTATCAATGTCTTACTTCCAACTTAATGACTTCCAACTTCATTACTGCTAACTTCATTACTTCTATCAGTTACATCGTAATGACTTCCAACTTCCTGACTTTTAGCATTCGTATATTTTGAACGCAACGTATTTGAAAAGGTTTGCCAAAGAATAGCCATTCGATTTGCTGAAAATGGATCACATGACCCATTTCAACCTCTAAGAAGTGATGCAGTTGAAAGTGATGAAAGTGGTAGACAGGAAGTCAACAGACATTATGTTGTGAAGTTTAAATTCATAAGCCATTACTCACTAAGTTGGAAGTTTCAATGTAATGAAATTTGAAAGTTAAAAGTTAGTCGACTGCCATATATTTGCGATCTTCAGGAAACAGTTAATAAGTTCTCACATAGTTGGAATACAGTTGTGACAAATTACAACGATACGGGGCAAAGATCTATTTAACTTGCTTCAGTCTGGTGCTTTTTCAAACCAATAATGTTAACATCCCACTTGAAATTAGAAAATCGACTTTCCCTCTCTATCAAAAAAGTCCAGTTGGAATTTTAAGTTCTTCACTATTAACTCTGGTGGTAAAATAAGATATCTTCAGTGTTTATAGTTGACTAATGAATGCAAATGAAAATATTATTCCGCACTTAGTTAACATATATATATATATATATATATATATATATATATATATATATATATGTGTGTGTGTGTATA
>JAULCC010180337.1:0-13110 GCA_032358795.1 Nuttallia obscurata | reverse complement strand
AGTGCCTTAATTATATTTATACAATTTCAGGCATGTCTTCTTGGTCCTAGGCGGGACTGATATTTTACAATTTTGAAAATGGATGTAGCCGTTCATTTGGATACTATGATATTTATACATTTCTTTCATTGTTGGGTATCAAGATTTACTTTACAAAATTAAAGGCTTGTTTGCAAAATCGGTCTCAACTCTGCAGTTGGTAAATGTGAGAATAATTATAAAAAAGATATCGGACTTAAAAAAATAGTTTTTGATACAAATATCTAGCAAAAATGTCTGATTGCATATGTAACAGGACGATTGCATATGTAACAGGGTTGTTACGTGCCCTTGCAGTCCGATACGGATATAGCCATCTCCGCTTGAAACAAGGCACATCAAAGAGAGAGCATTCTGTTATTTATCTTTAGAGAGATACTCGCCCAAATAAAAATCTTGAAAAATTAATTTCACTGTGTGCGGAAATATCATTAAAATTAATCTAAACTGTTTTCCTGTAAATATGAATCAATCAATATTTTAGCTCAAAATTGTTGCAAAACAGAGTTGGGGCTTAACAAAAAATAATACTCATTCAGATCCGTGCTATTAGCTAAAACGCTCTGATTGGAGTCTACATTTTTTACCGAAATACTTATTTTCTCTGTCATCTGCATGTAATGCCTTGAAATTTGATTTGAATAGCAATGTTTACCTGTTAACACATGTAAGTAGTAGCTTATGTGATTCTGGAGCCTTTCCAAGATGAGAAAATATTGAATAATGACCGGTAGAACTATTTTTTTCTTCTTTCATTTCAGTACATTTAAAGGAAATATAAATAACACATGGGGTTCACTTACATTTTGAGTTACAAGACACCGCCCTGTGTTGTCAAACTCGTTTACACGGGTACAATATTTGATTACAACCAATGGTTATTGCAAACTTGTGACCACTGGAGAAACTATTCAAATTTAAGATAACGAAAAATAGATGTTTAGAATTTTGAAAATGTTAATTCTGAAAAAATATTATTATCCAAACAAATTCCAAAGAGAATACCTGACAGAACCGAATGGGAAAAACTGTGTCGTGACCGCGTGTGTCGGTCAGGAAAGAAAAAGGGTAATCTCGAAAGGTGGAAGCGAGACATGTATATTTGCTAACTTCAGAATACGCGATTTGGAGCAAGAGAGGAAAATATTTCTAACAAAGGTCCGACACATTTGTTATTTTTCCTGTTTTAACTTTCTTTTTTTATGCAAAAGCAATCTGTACATTGGTAGGTAAATGCATTATCTTCCAAATTGTATTATTAAAACATGTGTGACCATGAAAAATTTCCGAATAGTCCTTCTTATGATCTTTTAGGTGAAAACAAGTAATTTACAAGAAACAGCCGAATTATTGGGTTTGACATGAGTGTACATATTTTATTGCCAATTTTTCACAGACATACATAAATACATTACAATTCCATATTACAGAACAAATATAGCAAAAGGGTCGAGTCACAAGTTCTAACAACAATTATAGGATCAGCCCTCCCCTTTTGGTTGGTTCAAAACAGATACATCAATATTAGATACATGTGTACATATTTCAACAAAGTTATAAGCAATTATATATGTGAAAAGTGATATTTATTCAGTCATAGCAAAAGAAAGTGGTGACCACGTGTGTCATTTATGTTGTTTTGATTAAAATATATTCCAGTTACAGTTTATAGTGTGTTTACTATATTTATTCTTTGCAGGTATGGTCATTACAATAGTAAAACTTCCGTTACCAAAACGCTTATGGAATTTATAAAAACAGTTTGCTATCAGTTCCTCTTATTCCAAGACCTATAGTCATTATATATGACTTTAAAGTTGTTACATTGCATACTTAAAGCCTGGTTTATCAAACTTGTCATTTGAAGTGACATATAATTGTATAAATTGCAGATTAAAACACATACAGTTCCATGATGCCATTTGACATTTAGTCATTATAACACATTAAATGCAAACAAACCCCCGTTTTGTGCTTACTGCTGTATGCCTACTGTGCCTTCTTTTTTACACAAAATCTATCAATAAAACATGAAAAGGTTCTTATACACAGTTGAGATAAAGCAATATAAAATGGAAAAAAAGACATGCATCTAATGTTTTAATTTTATATTGCAAATATTATACAAATAAAAAAGTATTTATTTTAACTTTATTTTCGTTCTCCCTAATCGGATGTGGACCTACTTATTGAGAGTCAGTG
The DNA here is from genome assembly GCA_032358795.1 of Nuttallia obscurata. Lineage (NCBI taxonomy): Eukaryota > Metazoa > Mollusca > Bivalvia > Cardiida > Psammobiidae > Nuttallia > Nuttallia obscurata. Next base: position 10,869 of record JAULCC010180337.1, on the reverse strand, counting down.
TAAAACAGAAAATATATAAATAGCATATACTTTATTGCGCAGAAAATTAATTTTAATCATGAAGAAAAAATCAAATTAAATCATTCAAACAGTGAACTAGTATTGACAATAATTGAAACTAACTTTCTAACTTCAATATGAATTGCTATTGCGAGTGGGAAATTGCGCGACGTAGCTGAAATATAAACACATCAATCTTACATTCATATCATATCATAATATTGTTTTTTTTCTATAGATTCTACATTTATAAATTGGTCAATTAGTTTCTAACAACAATATTGAGTTAAAACAGTGATTTTTTTGGCAGTGTAACAATTTATTTCAACTGAGTATATGTATATTAACTATTTATTTCAATATCAATTTCCATTGCATATGTTGAAATTCCAGTGCCAGACCATAAACGATATGAAAAACACACATGAAAAGGATTGTGGTGATTATAAGTTTTAGTTTTCAGATAAGAAATATATGACTGTAAAACATTACTTTTTGAGTTATAAAGCCAAATTAGCACCAGAAACATCGATTTCCCTTTCCATTGCCTAGGTTGAAATTTCCATTGCACGGCGATGAAAATGAGATTTAATCACTCTAGAAGGTTAAAACATTTTTTATTCTTATGCTTCATTTGTAATTTGTGTGGAAAATTACTATAATACATCATTTTATGTGTTATAAGTTAAATTAGCAACAGCGACACCGATAATAGAGATTCTATTACATAGGTTGATATTTCCATTGCGCGATCATAAAAATACGAAAAAAGTCACCTTAAACGTTATAAATAATACATCATGACATGAGCCTTTTCCCTTTTATTCACACTTACGCCATCGTCTCTCACACAACTTCCTCATTCCCATTTATGCACACATACACCATCGTCTCTCCCATTCACTCCTTCCTTTCACTCCACCCTCTCTCACTCATTGTCCCCAAGCTCACCCACTGTCTCACCCTCCTCTCTCCCATTCCCCACACTCATTCATCTCTCTCCCACTCACCCTCTTCCAGACACTCACTTTCCCCGATTCCCCCAAGCTCACTCCCTGTCTCACCTTCCTCTCCCCCATTCCCCACACTCGCTCATCTCTCACCCACACTCATTCTCTTCTAGACATCACTTTCCCCGATTCCCCCTAGCTCACCCACTGTCTCACCCTCCTCTCTCCCATTCCCCACACTCACTCATCTCTCTCCCACTCACCCACACTCATTCTTCCAGACACTCACTTTCCCCGATTCCCCCAAGCTCACCCTCCTCTCTCCCATTCAGCATTCACCCACTCTCTCTCTCTGTCACTCATATTCGCTTCCACACTCTCACACTCATTCACCCTATACAAAAAGACACCAATCGACAAGCGAATGGAATCTGAGACCTCCATTGTGGAGGAATCCCTTCACAAAACGGCCTCTGCTGTGTCTAGCTAAGACCATTCTATGGAAATTGGGTTGTGTATGTAACACTTACGTTTATGTATCGCCCGAGCTTTACTTTAAACAGGTGAGTAAATTCAAGATGTTTATAGATATAACTGAAAAGCAGCATATGGATGCGTCCTTATCTAAATTCAATATTTTAACGTAAAAATATGGGTTTGCTTGAACTGTTCTCATCATTTTAAATTTTAACATAGATTCTGAATGATACGTTAGGCATACGTTTTCATTCTTTAACAGCAAACGTGAGAAATTACCATAACAAAAAGGTGTGAAATACCTGAGCCTTCGAAATAAAGCACGAAGTATTAAAAGTCAAACGATTTACCGGACAGTTTTTATGATGGATTTGAAGATTCGAACGTTATTTCGACAGAAACTATACAGTTTCTTGTCACGAAAAATATGTTTACAAAAGTATAATAACATAAAACAAATGGTTGCACTAGCTATGGACAGAATAATGCACGGTTCAGCAAATCACAAAGTAAATTTTTATATCTAAAAGCATGATACGCTATTAGAGCGAGATTTTGGTCAAACATTGAAACTCTCCTATTATACAGCACGCAAACAACGTACCATTCGTTCAATTTATAAACAATATATATCATATAGATCATACCACAAACGTTGGTCAGCTCAATGTATACTCTCATACTGACGGCTGCTCCCCCAGGGCTCAGGAGGGACGTTAAACCTTCGAATACATCATCATCAAGTTGGTCAACACTGTTAAAGATATATATTTCTTCTGCAGGACAATGCGCATGTCTATAGTATATTTACATTGCGCGGTATAGAATAGATATCTTCTCAAGTTTAACATTTCTAATAATGGATTCTTTCTATGCTTTTATTGATTTAGTAGAAATTTAAAAAAAAAATCTGTTAATAATACAGATAATTATACATGTAGAAAATTACTATTAATCACCATTTCATAAAGATATACTAACGACACAATTTGATATGGAGATTTCTATTTCCATTGCGTATGCTGAAATATCCATTTCGTGAACATTAACACGATACATATATTCTTTTGCCTTCTTATGCGCATTTTTGTTTGTTTAAGAAGAAATGTATGTAGCCAGCTACTATAAAATATCGATCGTATGTATAATATCATTTTATTATTTATAAAACTACATTATTACCAGAAATACCTATCATAGAGATTTCCATTTTAATTCCGTATGTTGAATTCCAATTACGCGGCCATGAAAAAACGATAAATTCACTCCAGATCTAAGATTTTGAAACTGAATATTTGTTTAATGTTTTTAAAAACATATATGTATATAATTAATATAATTATACTTCATTTTGTGATTTATAAAGCTTAAATAGGACCAGAAAGACTTGTAATAGAGATTTCCATTTTAATTGCGTATGTTGAATTCCAATTACGCGGCCATAAAAAAACGATAAATTCACTCAAAGAGGTTGAAACTGCACGTTGTTCAAAACATTTTAATAAATGTGATCTGAGTTTTTGAATATTTGTTTAATGTTTTTAAAAACATATATGTATATAATTAATACAATACTTCAGTTTGTAATTTATAAAGATAAAGAAACACCCGGCCGTAACAGAAATTTTTATTTCCATTGTGTACATAGAAATTTCCATTTAGCCACCATAAAAATACGATAAAATTACCCTAAAAATTGATATCGACTTTTAAAAAATGTTTTAGCTAAAATATATATGTCAACAATTGATGTAATACATAATTTGTGGTTTTTTAAAGCTTAATTAGCACCAGAAACACCAATAAAAATACAATAAAATCATCCAAAAAGGTTATAATATGACTTTTAAAAAAAATGTTTCAGCTAACATATGTCAACAATTAGTTTAAACATATTTCATTGCTCTATATTTGTACAACATGTTTTAATTAACAAATACATGAAATAGTTATATACAGGATTACAAATATATAAGCAAAAGGGTTGGACCACAAGTTCTTCTAACATTATATCTACGGCCAACAATTGATATAATGCATATATTTTTGTGATTTATAAAGCTTATATATAGTTAGCACCAGAAACACCCGATTTTTGAAAATTTCATCTCCAATTGCGTAGGTTGAAATTTCCATTGCGCGACCATAAAAAAACCCGATAAAATCACCCTTAAACGTTGTGATGAGTTTTTAAAAAAATTTACAGCTAAAATATATGTGTCGACAAACTTTGGCTGTAAAATATATCTTCATAATATCAGGAATGTAGAATATTCAATACATTCCTGATGCATCTGATTCTATAAGATCTATATTAATATTTTTATGAATATGCTTAAGTATGATTACAAAGAAATGTTCTAGACTAGCTAGTGCATGTCTTTACCAAATAAAAAATGTCTTAAAATGTTGTTTTCTTTGGGTTTTTTTTTTTTTTTTACTGAACAATGACTGATCCCTTGCGAAACACTAGACTGGGCTTTTCATTGAAAGACGAGTGCTCTATGTACTGTGAACCATTCTGACATGCACTACCTGGTAACGAAATTAATGCGCTGTAATATTTACAAAACAATCATTTATCACATTATAATACATTCATACTTCATGGTAACAAAGTACTCTATGTAGTGTTTTGTGAACAATTAGATCTATTTGGATAAAAAAGTATTTAAAGTTTTTCTAAAACATCAAATAATCTTTGAGAACTTCTTTTTGTGCAGGTGCGCGTTCGGAGGATGTTGTATACATTCGATGTGTTGTGAGGTCCCAAACAACCGTGGTTGAAAGTTAATATGACATGACTTTTAAAGCATATTTACAAATATATGTGTGATTTTGAGTGGTGGATTAAATCAAGATGTCGTCAGACGCAGTTGCTAAAACGGTTGGAAAGAAATTGTGAGTATAAACTTTACCATCCCTGCTGTTTTGTCTCAAATGTAGAATGTAAAGCATGCGGTGGCTTACACGAAAGTTGCTACCAACCAGAAGCTATTAGCGAATATTAAAAAACCAAGCAAAACAATTACTCAGTCATGATTTAACATTGACAGGTTGCGGAACAGAAGCTAATCAACTTTAACTTTAGAATTATAAGACAATTTTGGGTATATTATCTCTAAGAATGTGTTATAAATGCTAACTTTGGGTCTTGTTTGCACAGTAAATATTGAGATAATGTAGTAAGGCAAATACAATATCTATTTTTGTGCAATTTTAATTATTCAAGTTAGAATCCTATATATATATATATATAACTCATAGAGCAAAGGTATAATATTGTTTACAATTCATGGATGATTTACTTCCTGATAAGTTTCGATACCTATTCAGTTTCACAGCTAGTTGAATCACTACCCATTGTACATCACACTTGATGTATCATGTGAAAAACACAAAGATAAAAGGATATGCGGGTGTTCATTAAAAAACTAAATAAACTGTGTTCATTACACAGAATAATTACATATTGACTTCAGACAGCACAAAAATACTCACTTTTTTGGAAAACTATTACTGCTTAGTAATACTCTCATAAGTTGTTTTTATTCATATAAATTCCTGTGCTAGTATATTTACATTATTTGAGTCTGGTGCTTTCAGTGCGGGAGGCCGCGGGTTCAATCCCCAGCCGGGTCATACTAAAGACTTTAAAAAATGGTAGTAATGGCTGCCCACCTTGACGCTCAGGATATAGGGTTAGCATTACAACTGGTTTGTCGGTGTCAGGATAAAGTGACCGGTCGGGATTCAGCCCCCACGTGTATCAGTGCTATACACTGGACATGTTAAAGAAACATAGTTCTCTACAGAAGAGTTCTTTGTGTCCGCTTCCCTCTCTCTGGGATGTCCATTAGCCTTAGCTGGCAGAAAGTGATGAAAATCAATCAAAGTTTGAGTTTGAAATATATAGGTAGCGAAATGTCAGGTGTTTTAAACAATATAATGGGTAGCAAAACATCCATCTTCCTTGTATACTATAGCAGGGATCAAGAGTATTTGGTAGCTTCAGTTTATTATCATATCTAATTACAGTTATTCTTCTTTATTAAATATGGAACAGGTCAGGGTTGGTATGGTATGCATGGGCTGCTACAGACCCCTATAGTCTAAATTAGGATTATCTATCAATCTCAAAAAGCAACAACCACAAGATAACATTTTGTTTTTCACCTTTACTAGATAGTGTTTTCTAAACTGATGCATATGTGTGACAGAAAAATAAACTTCCAGCGGCCATGGTATGCAGAATAAAGTTTTCCAAACTGATCATACATATATGTGGTAGCAAAATAAACTTCCAGCAGCCATGCCATGCAGAATAAATTCTGATATAAATGCAAGCGGTGTCACTGGTGCTGTCAGACTTGTCTGCACAAGAACAACTTGATTATACATTTACACCCAGCAGCAGTCATGCTTGTAAGTCTTGGAGATACTAGAAAAACTGATGAAGAAAGCAAAAGTGAAATATTTACAAAAACATTTTCAAATTTGAAAGACTCTATAAATAAATGCCTGCTGAATGAAACAAAATTCTACATGAGATAGAGTGTTCTCATCACATGTGTCGGCAACTTTTTTCATTCATATACATTTGAATTAGACTCCTTGGTTATCTGCTACTGAAAATCTGTTTTAAGAATCTATTTTGTATTTATGTATATGTATATATATAGATATAGAAAATACAGAATGTTTAAAATTAAAATAGATTCTTAATATAGATTTTCAATAGCAGATAACCAAGGAGTCTAATTCATGGGCAAGGTTCTGAGTACAACAAAATTTGGACAGCAGTGGGTTCTGGTCCTCTGGGCTCCTCAAAATCACATATGGGCCAGTCTCATTTTGCCAGTACTTTTGGACTTGTCTTAAAAAATCAGTCAAATATAAAAATATCCCTTACAATAACATGAAAGATCCATGGATTAATTGTTGATAACTGTTTTGCAAAATTAGACGTTTCACACAACTGAAGGAAGCTAGAGTTTTCACTTGCATAATGAGATGCAGATTATGTTCTGATCAGTAGCCTTTGAATAAGCTATCTGGCATAAACATTCACATTTCCACTCCAAAACAGCAAACACTAATACAAAGGCCACTTACATTGCACTATATGCTGATTGATATGTTTAATTAATAATTTTATGCAATGTTTATCAACACAAAAAATCTCACTCAGGAAGCTCATATCTAACTATTAGTCATTGACACTTCCAGGAGGTATGTCCCTTCCTTAATTTACAAAAAAATATGTTACATCTATGTTTGTTAACTTATGAATTGTATAATACCTATATGAATTGCAAACTGCATAAAGATAAGAACTAAAATACACAGGACCCAGTTAGTTTGAAATAATCGATATGCCCAAAGCCTAGGAAAAGTGAAATTGCTGATGGAGAATTAAATATTTCTTGGTGCACCTCCCGGATTGGGCATATGACATTTGATTGCGTCATAATGGGCCATCATTTCACTGTGAGTCAGCTATTTTTGAAGGATGATGATGATGATGATGATGATAAAGATGTAAAAGAAAAAATGGAAAGAACTGATAAAGAAAAAAGAAATGAGGTCTACAAAGTGTACAATGCAAAACTGTCACTCTAGATGTGGATAATAATTGTTTCAGACTTGAAGAAATTAATACACCCCTTCATATGTCATTTCCAATCGATAAAATTAAACATGTATTGACATTCACCGCAATAAACTTTATTTAAATAACATCATATATCATTGATTATGGGACAAACCCAAAGACAATTGGACTTAATTGTCAGTTTGAAGAAGATTAAATCAAATTTGATTGACTTCATTGGCTTGATTACAGCCCTTTAATTAGCTGTAGTTGCTACATTTTATTGATAATTTGTACTGTGCTGTTACATTGTTACGGAAAAATCAATTCTGCCCATTCATAATTGATCAACAGGCAAATACTTCCAGTAAACAAACAGTGTTTGAAGCTGTTGGAAATTTCACATTCAAGGGTTTCATGAACAAAATGTTAACTCTTGAACAGGATGTTTTTTCCGCTGAATAGTGTAATGTATACAATATACTAATTAATATAAGGGGTAGCTTTACCCACAGTCACCGTGAAGAAGAGCTATTGTTGTTGTTGTCTTTTTTAAAAACTTTCTGTCTAACGTTTTTACTAAATGAAAAATAATTAAGCATTCCAAAAACTCAATACTGTTTTCCTTGGTTTCTAAACTTATTACTAACAAGCATTTCTGCAGGTGACAGACTAACCGACAAGTTACTGTTTGATACACTGCCTTGGGAGACAGTAATTAAGATACAGCCACAATGAGGTAGATGACTTATCACTGAGGCTTTGAACTAAATAGGGTTCAAGCTTTCCATATCATAATTGATAGACGTGAACACTGTTACCCTTGGGTCCAGTTAATATATTACTCTCTAAGGCTTCTGAATGTTCAATAATTAACTCACTGAACTTGAACTTTCATTAATTAATCAGATCTAGGTATTATGATGCACTAAGCCTAGCATGTTGGTGAAATTGTAACATGTCTTGTCTGTAATGTTATGGGTCTCAGGTTCAATTTTTGAGACAAGAGATGTTGTCATAGCAACATTGGGGTCACTTGTCTCCCACTGCTTTATCTCAAAAGATGTCTTTCTATTTGCAAAGAAACAAATGAGTACTGGTTTTAAGATACCCCATAACATGGTAATAGATTAAATTACTATTTTGTTACAATTAAGTGAAATATTGTCGATAGAGGCAGTATCATGCATAGAAAAACACAAATAATCAAACAAAACAAAAGCAGATATTGTAGAAATTGCTTTTGCCATAGCAAACACGCCAAACATTATAGACCTGATCTGCTGTCATTTTCCATTGGAGCTGATCTGATTCTACTCTTTTATAAATTGAAGTAGAAGTAAATGTAAACAATAGGTGAAACTATTGCTTTAACCCTTAGCCTGCTAAGCGTGACCTTGATAGAATTTGCAAACAGCTTGGATCCAGATTAGACACCAAGTAACCTGGCATCTACTCCGGATCCAAGCTGTTTAAAACTCGGTCAAGTGTTTCTCCAAATATTGATCGAATCTGATGGATTTTAAATCAAGGCAGACAACAATTTAAGCAGACAACATTTTTTTCAACAGGTAAGGGTGTAGCAGAACTCTGCCCAAACAATGCTCTACTTGCAGTATTTAAAGATTATTCAACAACAGACTGAATAGTGTAATGAAACTATACACATGTATCATGAACTCAACCTTTGAAGGCTGGAAACCAAACCATTTTGATATATGCCAATAGTGTAGACAAATAAAGGAATTTTTCATGAGAGGAGGTCTTCACTGTCTGCCCCTTAATGTATTATCAAACAAATATAACCTGTGTAAAAACGTGTAAAATGAACTGGTCTATTACAGGGACTGATAGAACAGTTCACAGGACAGATTTGGTGTTAAAACAATTTCATAAACTTAAATCATCATTATATATTGCACTTAACAGTTTTGTCAATTACTGCAACAAACCAAAATTGCTTTTTGAAATAATGTAAGGATTTGCTTTGCATACATTTTTAGGTAGGATAATATGTTCAGCCAACATTTACCTTAAATGGTGGCAGGTATTGAGTGCATGACATATCGAAATCATGTATGTAAATTTACTTGAATAGATCTAGCTAAGTGTGTTGTAGTCGATGGTTGAAAACAAACAGAAAGTTGTCATAATACAACACTCTCAACAAACAAGGACATACCTAGATCTGATTTGTATATAGATACAGGAGTACAACATACTTTGATGGTTTCAAATTCCCAAGAGAACAATGAATTTAATCAAACATAACATAAACATACAGGATATGTATTTAACATAATTTTTAAGCATGTTGTTATATCATGATGGGATAAATAACCCTGAACATTTAAAACATAGTTTGACCCATTGAGTTCTGGAAACATTAAAAGTCTCATAGGATTTGCAAACAATGTAGTCCCAGATCTGATTTCTTCTTCAAAGAGGAGATAACTCAGCCTGTACTGTTGTCAAGATTTTCATTAAGTTTTAGATATTTTAAGAGGAATTTCATTCCTAGCAGGAACTTTTTGCACCTCATCAGAACAGAGGTGTTGCACACCTTTACTTTTGTAGCTTCAAGGTCAAGGTCACACCTATTAAAACACTGCATATGTGTCTGTCTCATTATAACTGTGTCATTCACAGAGATATTTTTATATGTTTTTGACATCAATATGCATCATATCAAAAAGGATGTGTTGAACACCAGTTACTTCTGTTTAGCTCTAAGGTCAAGGTTACATAACTAAAAATGTGTTTGTGTCTGGCCCATACGTATGTCATCATAGAGACCATTTGATATGATTTTACATCAGTAAGCACCACATCTAGAAGAATGTGTTGAGCACCAGTTATATCTGTAGTTCTAAGGTCAGGGTCACATTTATTAAAAATTAAAATATATTTTTCTAATTCAACTCACAGCTATGTTATACAAAGAGGTATCTAGGATTGCTTAGTAAAAATTAATTATGGTATTTTAGCAACTTAACATCAAGTAAGCCTTAAAACAGTAGATTCATAAGACAGGTGACTACTTAAACAGGGAAATACAGGTTTGATCGACTGGTGTGATCTAAAATGATAAAATATATATGATATTTATTTTGTTGAGAAATCAATGAGATGTTTTCAAGAAACTGACTTTTTAATCAATGACAATATTCCCTGCAATTCAAATCACTAATAATGAAGAACTAACAAAAATAAGACTTCTGCCAAATTAAGTTTCATAGAATTTCCACATCTCAATGTTAACTTAATTTAAATAATAATATTTTTTTTCTATTTTCAGGAGATATTATTTTGAGGTAAAGAGACTCGAGGATGGTTTTGACTTGTCTGGGGTCAACGCTCCACAGCTCAATCACCCACCCTTGAAGTCGGTAAGTTGTCAGTCACTGTGATAAGAGATAAGTATTCTAAGATAGAGAGATAGTATCTACTTTTGATTCCCAATCTATTTTTACATAAGTTAACAAAAAAAGTAAACAGCTATTTTAGCACTTGTCTAATTAAGTGATTTGGATTTTACTTCATACAAAACAGAAATTTAGTTTTAAGATTTTATGGTACTAGGATTGTTTGTATTTGGTATTTCAAATGTTTTCTTTTGGTAATTTATATATAAAGATGTCATTAGTCTATGAAAGTTAGCATAATGTGAATGTCTGAGTTGGTCTAGTGGTTAGACGCAGGACTCAGGATGTAAGGGTCCTGGGTTCGAATCCCGCTCGGGCCGTCAGATATTTCTGGGCAGAAAATTAATCCCACATGTGCCTCACTCCACCCAGGTGTATAAATGGGTATCTGTGAAGGTGTAAGCCAATGTGCCGTGGCTGCAAT